>OX419588.1:4547729-4803617 GCA_948473455.1 Teleiodes luculella | reverse complement strand
TAACATTTGATGTGGTCGCCGAGATTTTTTTTATGCATGGGGTTACTAGCGACCCGCCCCGGCTCCGCACGGGAAAATGGTTATTGTGGGTTATCCTTTAGTATATTATGCATGTATTATACATATAAACCTTCCTCTTGAATCACTCTATCTATAAAAACCAAAATCCGTCGCGTAGTTTTAAAGACAGGGAGTGAAATAATCAAAAGAGTGCGACTTTGTATTTAACAGCGTGGGGGTCATAGCAATTAATAAAATTGATAAATTTTGTATTAAAAATGTTAAAATACATAGTCTTCCTTTTATTTCTGACACTATGTTATTTAGCAAAAAATAACCCTTATGATGAAGCCTTTCGATCGGTATGATAAAACTACAGGATATCTTTTTTTCTCGTATAACGGGTTCGATTCCCGGTTCAACCATGTAATTATTAAAAAATGTATGAATGCAGTTTTAATAGTTTTTAGAAATAAAATAAAGTCTTCTTTCAGTAAAATGTTCTACTTACAATATTTAAAGTACTTTCCCTCCATGTGGCATAGCTGTGGGACGCCCTGTATAGCGCTTTTCTTAAGGTAGCATCTTACAAAATCTAGCACGGCATTTTTTGTAAAAAATAAGTTTTTTTTATATTATATGAATGTGTCATAAGTATACACATATTCACATTAGTATATCGATTTGATTTAGATTGATATACCTTATTAGAAGCAGGGATCGGAACCGGTTTTTCATACACTTGTTAAATCACGCTAGTTCAAACTCTATCCGACTCTAGCTCTAACTAAGATCACTAAGGGTAGGTTTAGTCCTGGGGGAACATAATATGCAAAGCAACCGGCAGCCCTGGCCTTCGCCTGCCGCAAAAACAATTACTTTAATAATTACAAAACCGATTGAAACCGGTTTCATTCCGTTCTTTATCAAAAACCGGGTAACCAGAATATTTTTGGTTTGTTTCATTAAGTTCCATCTATTGCCGGTTAGTTGGGAAACGGAATTATATCTGTTTTTCGAACGATATTAACAGGGATTTCAAAACCGGTTTCGATCCCTGATTAGAAGTAACAAAACTTACCTATAATAAATATTTTCTCAAAACACCATTCATTCATCATTTAAAGACAAAATTAATTAAAAAAATATAACGTATCAATCACCTTCCTACATCCTTCCTATCTACAATGGTCTAATAAAAATAAAATATTTATTAACAGCACCTAAAGTACAAAAATATGCTAAACAAAGGTCTATTTTTACAATAAACGTACTTTAAATTCATCCTATATCTAATGGTTTGCATAAAAAAGAAAATCATAAAGGAAGTCCTTGAACTTCAGGCAACAATGCCTTATGAAGGCTCTTTCTTTTATCCGTAATCTATGGCTCCATTCAACTACAACCTTCGGTTTAGTTATTTATTTAATCTTTAATGCTACGAGTATAATGACAATTAGTACAAAATGTTTTTAATTAGCTGTTGTTAAGCTCTTAGTTAAATAATACAATTGCGAACTTATTAGTATGTATAAAATAATTTTTGACTTCTTTGGGGTAGATTCTTTTGCTCTCAAGTTTGGTAAAGCTTGATAAGTCGACAATTTAGCGATACAAGCGTAAGTTAAACTAAAAAAATACTTATTTTAATAATCTATACTTAATATTATAAAAAGGAATAATTTGATTGTTTGTTTTCATTTAATAGGCTCCGAAACTACTGAACCGATTTTAATGAAACTTTGGATAAAGATAAAGACAATAGACCTTAGGGAAGGCATAGACTATCTATTATCGTGGGACAATCACTTATTCCCACGTGAAAAACTGGTAACGCGGAGTCGCGAGGCGGAAAGCTAGTGGGTAATAAATGAAATAAAACATTTTGGTTACAAACAAATAATATCAGTATTGACAACGTAATAGTACGAGATTGCTATGAGACAAAAATTTTGGTCGTGGGCTCTCTAACTATAAGAAAATGGTCCATTCCAGGGGCGGAAAGCTAGTCTACGATAAATTTATTCAAAAACTCTAACTTCACTACATAGTATAAAACAAAGTCGCTTTCTCTGTCCCTATGTCCCTATATCCCTATATCCCTTTGTATGCTTAAATCTTTAAAATTACGCAACGGATTTTGATGCAGATTTTTTTAATAGATAGGGTGATTCAAGAGGAAGGTTTATATGTATAATACATGCATAATTTACTGAAGGATAACCCACAATAACCATTTCCCGTGCGGAGCCGGGGCGGGTCGCTAGTAACAAATAAATCATAGCTATCTCAAAATGTGATTGAAGTTATTTTTGTCTCATGCATGTTTCATATTATTAACGTAGTGGGTGTATTGTGCAGTATACTTAGCGTTAAAAGTGTGGATACTAAAAGCTTTGTAGCGTCCACGATCCACCCACATAGTGACGTCAATTTCAATATCCTATGTTAAACTGACATCACTATGACGTTGCTAAACCAAACTACAAGCTTTTAAAATCAAAGAGTATTTAACATTTAGAGACGTAATATAATTCGACCCGATTCCGTCAACACATAATTATGTGACTTCGTACTCTACGCTTCTTAAGGTTGATATGTTTTTGTTGTCCGTCAGTTTCGACCAATAGAAAGGCACCAATAGAAAGCTGCATGACATTTGGAGCAATCACAATCCCGAGAAAAACCCCCCCGCACCTCAGCTAGTTTCTTTTTTTAAGATTTGCAAGTATTACATCTAAGAACCTTATAAAGCACTAACGTCACTATACGACCCAATAAAAAATTCTTCCTTACTCTATGGTTGGAATAAACCAACGAATATAACAGAATATACCTTACTGGATTAATACCCGCGTTAATAGTTGTTCCTATGGGGTTGAGGTATTTTGTTGCTGTAAATGGTAACCTATTCCCAAGGTGTACTCTATTTCTGTACCAAGTTTCCTCTGAATCGGTTCAGTGGTTTTAGCGTGAAAGCGTAAAGTAAAATGCCCTGAACACAGCCTTGAACGATATACATAATCACAAATTTAATAAAATACAATGGTAATGATCACCGTTTATCTTTAAAATTTTATTTGAATAATCATAGGACGTTTAATATCTTACATTGAAAATTAAATAGTGTTATAAGATTAAATCAAAATAAGGTCGACGTTTTTTAAAGAAATGTATGACTCCTTTAAGTCAAACGTCTTGTGACTAATCCAAACCAAACTTTACGATACATTAGAGTCTAATGTTTAGACGTTTTTCAACACAAATTATTATGAAAATATATGAATTTTACTTATGTTCAATAAGACTCGTAATTTCTTACAATTACTCTTTTCTCTACACCCACACTGGAGGTATGAATATATAAAACATAGTAAACGTCAATTTTTCTGTTTTTTACTGCTTTATAATAGGCACTTATGCCTAAACTTAGGCGTTAATCCTAATAATCTTAGGTCAATGATGTATCTTTGTGCTAACTGTTGAACAAACAAACATACATGCACATAATTTAAAAGAATTACTAATAAGAATTAATTATATCTGGTGTAGGTACAGAATCTGGCTCATAATAAAATTAATATTACACGCACAAAACAGTATTTACCGTATATACACATTTGCATATTGATAGCTCGTCAATATTTAGATTACTTAATGGATTTAATCAGCGCGGCTCGATGTGATATTTTAAACAGAATAGAAATATTAAATTATAATAATACGTTTTCAGATATTCGTAGTTATTCGCAGAATTAAAATTAGCAGTTTTTTACCACGATTTTATTTATAAAGTCAAAGTCAAAAAGTTTTATTCGAAGTAAGATTTTACAAATCACTTTTCGACCTCAAAACAAATGAAGTTTTTAAGCTTTGCTCAAACCACGGCCGGCCCTCGTCTCGCACTAATTTATTTATTAATGAATGTAATGAAGAATGAACTCTTAATAATTTAAAGAGGCGATGCAATATTAGTTTGAACAGAACTGGCAGGTTCACGCAATGTGTGCACTGCTGTGGAGAAGAACCCGCCGAAGAAACTACACAGGTTCGCATGTTTTGTTCTTTCCCCTTTTTTATTATTTTTACTTCGATATTCTGAAATAATTTCAGAGGAAACATAGGAGAAAGCACGTTAATTTTATTCTGTATTTGTCATTTATTGTACTTAGATGTCGCCAGAAGTACATTAAGCAGATGAGAGGGCAATTTTGACGATCGACTCCATAAACCATGGCAATGGGATGATGACCCCGTCAAAAAATGTCGCGGCCCATAACGTTTAGTGTACTCTAATGAATAGTGTGTAAAATGGCTTAATAATCTTTGTCATTTTATAAATTAGAATACTTACTTTTCATGGTATGACATCGTTTTTACGGCGTCTTATTTTCAGCTGTAGTTTACAGTAGGTATTCCTATTCAAACCCAATCTTGTTTTTTTCTTAATTTTCTGCCGTTGCTACGACTCGTAGCACATCTCGTAGCCCGTAGCAACCGCTACGGTACTTTTATAGAATGCCATATGCGAGCTCATTCGATTACCGTTTCGTTCCGCTCTGGTGTCATCTCCCAGAATTCATTGGATCAGTATAAACAAGGATACTCTACAAACCGTTCGTAAAAGTTCCATTTCCCATTTTCCCCCGCAATTGAAAAATCGGGTTACTGGCGACATAAAAGCAAAAATTCTATCAATACCGCCATTTGGCACTGCCTCTGACAATCTAATTGATTGCGTGCACTTTGGGCTTTACCGACGTCGGCGCAGAGGTTGTTTTCGCGTGAATCTGAGTGAGTTGTAAAAAAGTCGCCGCCGGCGTTTCTGCTCTCGACGTTGTAGACTCTTCAGAGTTCGAGTTGGCACCAAATTTTAGGTCTCAACGCTTCTCATTAGGCGCAGCTCACACAAGGCTTTACCCCCCCTCCCTGGGTAGATGCGGGTGGGAGGGAGGCGTTGGTCCGTGTCGGCCATTGTGCTCTAAGACGGCGTTTTGTTTCTCGGCTCTTTAGACGACTTTATGTACCCTATGTACTCAGATACGGGGCGTAATGTACGGGCGTGTCACTTACTGATATTAGGCTTGCGCCGGCTGGATTCCTTGAATAAACTCTCTTCAAGTCTTGGAGGAGACTGTGGATTTATTTCTTATCGTTACTAAGAATTCTTTGAGTAGTGGGCTCAATATGATGTGGGTGGAGTAGGATTTACTATTAAATATAGATAACCTTTTTGAAATGGTTGATTTAATCTGGTAATGGTTGAAAAACCAATATTTTTCTGAAAGTCGGCATCATACTAATAGTGAAAGCAAAAGTTAGAAGTTTATTTGTTAGCTTTGCAGAC
Source organism: Teleiodes luculella (assembly GCA_948473455.1). Taxonomy (NCBI): domain Eukaryota; kingdom Metazoa; phylum Arthropoda; class Insecta; order Lepidoptera; family Gelechiidae; genus Teleiodes; species Teleiodes luculella. The sequence goes on along the minus strand of OX419588.1, from coordinate 4,798,270 downwards.
ACGTATACACGGCTAAACAGATTAGCATGAAAATTATTACGAAAAAGGAGAGCTCGAAAGTAAATGGATTAAGTCCGGAAGTAACACATACACATACACAACTTCTTATCAAAATTATGAACCGAAATTCGTGACATATCCCTTAACCTATAACAAATGGCTACCTTAGACAATATCAATAACGAGCTGGACTCGTTGAACTTGGAAAGCGCCACTGTCTGCTTACCTGAAAATTGTTCGAAATATATTAACAAACTCGGTAATAATGTTACAATTCTCCACTTAAATATACGTAGCATTAATAAAAATTTTGACGAAATTCTTGTCCTATTACATGCGATAAAACTACAGGTCGATATAATTGTATTAACCGAGTGTTGGTTAAGCAAAGTCACTTCGCTACCATATCTAAGCGGATATAACTCGTATTCCACTAAGAACAATCTGAATCAAAATAGTGGCATCGTAATTTATTCCAAAGTAGGACTAAAATGTAAAATATCAGAACCGGAATTCACAGATGGGAATTGTCTAACCTGTAAAATCAATCAATATAAACTAGCACTTGTCGCAATCTACAGATCACCCTCCCTGAAAAGTAAACAAAATATAGAAAATTTCTTAAATAGTCTGGACAATGTATATAAACAATTAAATATGTATGAAAATGTCTCCCTTGTGGGAGATATAAATATAAACATCAAAAGTGAAAATAGAGACGAACAAGCTTTAGACTATTTAATTTTAAACGCGACTCACGGTCTTCTACCTACACATATGTTCCCTACCAGAGAAAACAGATGTTTAGATCACATTTTCTTAAAGTCAAAGCACAAAAATGCCTCACTAGTTATTCAATCTAGTATAACGGATCATTCACCAATCATGCTCTCATTACAGAAGAATAAAACCAAATACAAGCCGTGTGCAAAGATATTATATACAGATTATCTAGCTATACAATCTGAAATAGAGGGTATAAATTTTACCGAAATATTTTCTACATTGGATCCAAACGAAGCTACTTCTAAGTTCATTGATTTAGTAAAATTTGCCATAGAGAAGCATAAATCTATTAAATGCGTCCCTAGGACAGCACGCAATTTAAAGCCTTGGATAACTACGGGATTGCTAAAATGTATAAGAAACCGAGATAAACTACATATAAAATCAAAAAAATTTAAAGACAATATAATTCTAAAGACAACATATACAAGATACAGAAACTTTTGCAATCGACTCCTACGTAGGCTAAAAAAACAATATGAGGAAAGTGAACTACAAAAAGCAGGACGGAACAATAAAGAACTCTGGAAAACTATTAAAACCATCACGAATACCCAAAAACAAATCCGCCCCCTGTTGAACTACTCGATACACATAGCGACCCAAAAACAGCAATTAATAATGTATGTAAATTCTTCAGTTCCATAGGCAAGGATTTAGCTGATGACTTGATACGCAAAAACCCTAATATGCCTAATCATACAGATCATAATTCAAGCGTGGTAATAACATCCCTACCTCCCTGTGACTCTCTCGCTATTCTACCTGTAGATGAAGCTGAAGTTGAAACAGTAATTCTACACTTACGTGAAGATTGCGCTACTGGTTGGGATGCTATATCTACCAAAATAATTAAGCAGTGTCGACATGTTTTGGTTCCTCCTATTACCCACATCATAAACATCTCTATCAATGCCGGCATTTTCCCAAGTCTCCTCAAGATGGCCGTAGTTCATCCTATTCACAAGTCGGGTGACAGAGACTGTGTTAATAACTATCGCCCCATTTCCGTACTTACATCAATTTCGAAAATATTTGAAAAAATCCTGAACAAGTCACTTATTAGCTTTTTGGATAAACATAAATTAATTGCGAATAATCAATACGGCTTTCGATCTGGAATCTCCACAGAAGACGCCGTGCTAGATTTAACACAGGAAATAGCCAAGAATATGGACAAAAAAACTAAGTGCATGGGGATATACTTGGATTTATCTAAAGCATTTGACACGGTCTCTGTGCCCTTACTTGTAAGAAAACTTGAAAGATTGGGGATACGAGGGTTAGCTCTATCAATCTTTAAGGACTACCTCACAAATAGAAGACAGATGGTCAAAATTGATGAGCACTAATAGTGACGAGGAACTAGTGACTTTTGGGGTACCACAGGGTAGCGTGCTGGGACCTACTTTATTCCTTATTTATATCAATGACTTATGCACGATGGATCTACATAATGCTACCATCTTCACTTACGCAGATGATACGGCTATCCTGGTCAAAGGGGATACTTGGGACAGTGTCAAAAATAATGCAGAAGTCTGTTTACGTAAAGTGATGATGTGGCTGACAACTAACTTATTAACATTAAACCTTAGCAAAACAAGCTATGTACCATTCTCAATACGCGCTAATTCAGGACCTTCCAATAAATACGAAATCATAGCTCATACATGCTCAGAAACAAATGACTCAGACTGTCTCTGTCAAACTTTGTGCAGATCAAGTACTGTCAAATACTTAGGGGTATTAATCGACGATAGACTGAGTTACTCCAACCACATAGAAATGCTATCCCTTCGTATAACTCGCCTGATATATCTATTTAAAATTCTCAGACACTCTGCAAGTAAAGATATCCTAAAGCTGACTTACCTGTCACTGTGTCGATCAGTCATAGGTTACTGCATAACTGTATGGGGTGGAACGTTTAAAACTAGCATGATCAAAGTAGAGAGGGCGCAAAGAGCTGTACTAAAAGTTATGCTAAAAAAAACACGTAGGTATTCTACCACGCGATTATACTCGGACATCAAACTTCTCACTGTTAGGCAGCTTTTCGTGCTCATGTCAGTTTTGCGGAAACACGCTAGCGTACCTATACCTGACCCCAATAAACGCAGAAATGATCTAATCACTACGACACATAGAACTGCATTTGCAAAACATCATTATTACGTTTTAAGCAACTTTTTATATAATAAAGTCAATAAGATAACACCAATTGCAACAATAAGTAAAAAAGAAGTTTCACATAAAGTAACACAATGGCTGCTAACCTTAGACTATGAAAAAACCGAGGCACTCCTTATACTCTAATTTCGACTCACATAATTTTAATGCACCCACACACACACCACACATACACAAACACACACACACAAACACACACACACACATATATACACAAACACACACACACAAACACGCACACACACCTACTAAACTAGTTTCTTTTAGCTTTTTATTGGTTCCTTTAATTTTTATTTTTATTTTCTAAATTATTTTTGGGTATAATTATGATTTGAAAGTCAATTGTTTACAACAAGATTATTTTTGTCACAAACTATGTTGTAATACACGGTTGAACACTGTTCTTTAAAATACAGGAGATGATCCTAGTTTAAAGAGCAGGGTCGTATATACTTAGCTAAGTAATTAGTACCATAAGACTGCATTGTAATTGAATTGTACCCTATTTACCTATTGCACAAATAAAGATGATTATTATTATTATTATTATTACATAGTAAGAAAAATTTTGACGTTGAAAAATAATTTTCGCGAAATACTTTGAATAAAATATTTAGGAACTGAATTGACCTTGCGTAAGAAAAGAGGAAGACCATGAAAATTACTCAATAACATAATAATTACTTTTAAAAATTCGAATGAAGCGAAAAATAAGGGAACCATAAACAAGGCAGGGGACATAAAAATGCCCCGGTTGTTGATGTGATGCCAACGACACGCCTTTTTTGTCGTAAAATAATTAACTCCCCCTCCCTGAGGAAGCGAGCTAAAAGCCCAGCCGACGGCTCACTTATCTCACAATTAGAACAGTAATTTTATAATGTCATCACTTTCATCGTGATTTATCTTTTCAATTAAATATCAGCGCCGAATTACTGTTCTCGTGTACTCAGCGCCTTATGTCGCGACTCCTCGGTCGTATCTTGTGTGAAATATATCGTTCCATCTTTCAATGAAAATGAGGTGAATGTGTCACAAATCACAGTACACAAACATATGAGCAGGGATACTTAATTATCTATACTCGCGAATGAGTACTTAATTAAGTACATTAAATTTAATTTTAATTTAACACAAAAAAGCACTAACTATTATAGTTAGTGCTTTTTTGTGTGTACGAAATAAAGTGTTATTTAGTTTTCAGAAATCATAAAAAATATAAATAGTTTTTGCGTTTGTAGATATTTGAATGTTGATATGGTTATTTTTGACGACTAATTTAAAATTAATTGTATTTACATAAATATTTATTTTCTTTCTATTTATTCATGTATGGCATTGCATGCTTACTATTTGCAAGTGCTAATATCATTCGTTATTTAATTCTAAGTCTACGTTACAGCACCCTGTTCGTGCAAAGGAATATTTATCAAAATATTTACATTTATATTAAATACATACGAATTTGTCAAATAGTCGATTTACAAAAAATATAACAAATTTTGATCCCTACCTTTCATTAAATTTTTTATTTGAACAAATAAAACGAAATTCAAATTTTAAAACCTTTCAGAAGCACCTCAAACTCAAATTATTCGTTTAATCCCCCAAAGTCGCGCCATTTGTGGTACTTAGTCACTCGCACGTAACCGCTATTACGAACTTTCTGCGTTAGGCTCAGAGTACATTTTCCGAAGACAAGTCTTTATGTCCCTCACTAAATAGCCTTAAAGTTTCCCAATTTAAAAAAACTATTCTGATGTATGGTCCTGAATAAAGATTTCAAAGGGAGACCTAACGTGACGTCATAATCGCCCGCCGTACGTGAACGTGATTCATCATCATATCAGCCCTTAGCAGTCCACTGCTGGTCATAGGCCTCCCCAAGTATGTGCAAAAATACACAATCCTCCGCTGCTCTCATCCAGCCACCACTAGCCACCTATGTCAGGTCGTCGGTCCATCTTGCAGGAGGTGTCCCATGCTACTCTTGCCAAGACATGATCTCCATTCGAGAACCTTTCGAGTCTAACGCTCATCCGTTCTGCGAAAAATGTGACCAGCTGTTAAGAACATGATCCAGAAATTAATTACAATTTCAATATAATTTCTTTGTAAACTCTATACATTTAACTGTCTTCGTTAACACATTTTATTGTTCTTTTTCAAAATCTCAACTTTTTTGACAACCCAAATTCATTCTTCACTATCACTACATAGTATAAAATAAAGTCGCTTTCTCTGTCCCTATGTCCCTATGTCCCTATGTCCCTCCCTTTGTACGCTTAAATCTTTAAAACTACGCAACGGATTTTGATGCGGTTTTTTTTAATAGATAGAGTGATTCAAGAGGAAGGTTTATATGTATAATACATGCATAATATACTGAAGGATAACCCACAATAACCATTTTCCCGTGCGGAGCCGGGGCGGGTCGCTAGTTTAGTATAAATGAAAATCAACGCTAGTAATATTAGTATAAATGAAAATCAACGCTAGTAATATTAAAAATTGATTCAGTAGTATGTATAAAACTTACAGTAGTTGTATAAAACTTAGTACAAGTATAGAATAGACCTTGGGGAGAAACATAGGCTTCATTTTACTGCAGAGAAATTTCTCATTCCCACGAGAAAAACTGTTAACGCAGCCAAGCCGCCAGGCGGAAAGCATGTAATATAATTAAATAATCATTGATGTAATCCCTTTTCAACTAAAATAATTTTGTTAATTCTTGTAATTGTCCCATGATCTGGTTTCATAGGTAACAAAGACAGGAGACGGATCAGAGTTATGAGAAGTCTTATCATAACGTCTCTTTGTAATGTAAATATTGCTTTGAAGCTCAGTCTTTAGTCGGGTAATTGTATGTAAGATTTGCTTAAATCCTTGAGATTCTCAGTCCTGTTAAAGGTTTGTAAAGGAAATTAAAATTTCAAAAGTCCTCGCGCCGATCAAAAGTACGTGTTCTTTGAATTTGTACTGTTTAATCTATACTAATATTGTAAAGAGGAAAGATGATATAGGTTGTTTGGTTCTTTAAATTGAATAGGCTCTGAAAATACCGAACCGATTTTAATTAAACTTGTTATAAAGGTAGTAGAGGCCTTAGGAATTATGATTACCGCGGGTAAATTCCTCATTCCCACGGGAAAGCTGTTTACGCTGGCGGAAACGTAAGGTGGAACGCTAGTAATACTTTACATAGTACCATGTCCACAAAAAATAAAATAAATACCGCCTCATCATACTAGTTAACAGCCTAGCACCACTGGATGGCTACAGATAGACATTTTTTTGGCAGGCGGATGACGGTATATTACATCTTAGTGATTAGAAAAATCTAGCTGTAAATAGAATAAACCATGAGTTAAACATAAAAAGAACACACAATTTATGAAAGTATAATTACAGCAGCACAATGCATTTAGTCCTTTAATTTGAGACGAAGCAAGTGAAAGTATCTCCTTTGTCCCTTGAGCGTCAATATGACGGATTAGTTAGAGTAATCTCAGCTCCATCTTTGTTTGTCTTACTAAGTGGTATCTTGTTAGAACCGAGGGTTTAAAAGAGAAACAGCGATGTAGATGTATTACTGCGTGTTGACTCTTGTGGCATTTGGTGTGTTTTTGTTGGTACTGGAATACATTTGATATGTGGCCCCGCCGCCGTTTTTTAAAGTTTTTTTTATTTTGACAGCGTAGTTTATGCCTTTGTATCGGTGGTATACACAAAACGAAATTTTATACTTTACAAAGTATTATCGAATACAGATACCTAAAATAAAAACAACGCAGTGGTAATTGTAATTTCTGAATGATCTATGATGTAATCAAATAATTTTACAAGACACTATGTTTAATTTTATTTTTACCTAAATATAAATCTGAACTTATTTAGTCCCGCAAAATGTTTTTTTTTTAATTGACCTATGCTTGAGTCGAAAAAGTACTACGAGTCAAGCTTCACCGAACTTGCGGGGGAGCGGAAGACTCTACCCCAACTCGCAGAATGTGTCACAATTGTTGTCTTTAGCCCACTTTCAAGTTATCGCGTGCTTCAGCGTTCACTTAATTCTCCCCTATAATTTTCTCCTCCATCAGAATTCAATCAGCAATGTGGGACGCAGGGTTGTTATCTGTGTAGACGGCATCTCTAACCACAGACTTTTACTGACAATCATACAAACAACACAATAAAGTGGTGACCGGTTTTGATTTACAAGTATATATTTTACTGCAAAGTAATTAATACTATCATTCTCTTCTGCAAGTCTTTGACTAATGTGTGTTGCCCGTGACGACTTACGGATCTGAGACGTGGTTGCGATGGGTCTCATAAGAAGGCTCAAAGTCACCAAAAGAGCGATGGAGAGGGCTATGCTTGGAGTTTCCTTGCGGAATCGAATCAGGAATGATGAGATCCGCAGGTGAACTAGAGTCACCGACATAGCCCAAACAATCGATAAACTTAAGTGGCAATGAGCTATGCACATTGCACGCAGAAAAGACGGTCGTTGGGGCAAAAAGGATCTTGAATGGCGGCCGCGCGCCGGAAGACGTAGTGTGGACAGGCCCCTCACGAGGTGGACCGACGATCTGGTGAGGGTCGCAGGAAGCCGCTGGATGCGGGCAGCGCAGGATCGATCATTGTGGAGATCCTTGAGGGAGGCCTTTCGGCTGGGATGATGATTATTTTCTTCTGTGGTATAATGCATCAAATTTATGCCAAGATGTCATAAAGGCATTTCTTTTTATATCTAATTTTATTTTCCGTAAAGCAGTATTAAGGAGGTCAGGTTTTGTTTGTCTATTTGGTAGTTATTCGTTGTCATCTGACAATATTCAAGTGCTTATGATGATGACGTCAGATTGGAACTTTAAATGACGTCAAACACGAATGTGGGATGCTCGGTAATAGTGTTTGAATTTATAAGATTTATGAAGATAATGGTGCAGATACGTTTTGAACACGTTTCACGAACGTTTGCTATTTTATGTTATGTTTACTAATATATTAATGAGGAAAGATTTGATTGTTTGTATTGAATGGCCTCCAAAATTACTGAACCAATTGTAATGAAACTTGGTATAAAGATATAATAGACCATAATGGAGTAACATAGGCTACCTTTTATCTTATCTTCTTATCTTAATTAGCCATACGTGTCCCACTGCTGGGCAAAGGCTACCTTTTACCGCGGAAAAATTCCTTATTACAACGGGAAAAACTGTTAACGTGGGCGGAGCCGCGGCGGAAAGCTAGTTAACTATAATAACTATATATAGCTGCTGTAAAAAGTACTTGTTTGCCCATGTTTAATTTTTAAGTTTATTGGGAATTTGATTTTAAAATAATGAAACTATGTAGTTTTTATGCCGGATCTAACTTCCTACACTAACCATCAAAATCCACCTGATTATTAGTGTGAAAAGACAACAAAAAAATCAAAAGAAAACCTACTACTACCTACTTATAAATATACGAGAAATGAGCATCCACTGTTTGGGACACCAAAAAAAGGTGGACGTATTCAATCATTAAAATCCCATTCAAAATCCGTAGACTGCGGTTTTACATGTACTATGTCATACTCAAAACTTTAGTCGTAAATAAATATACATAAATATTTTATACCAAGAATGTACTTAACAAGAGCAGAAGATTACAACTGCCTTGACACACTTTGCTAGTGAATGCTCATTTGCTCAGCTTTCCCTCACATTATGGATCTAGACCGACTAGGACACACAATATAGTCTGATATCTGACGCCAGGAGTCTAGACGGCTATCCTTGAGAGGATTCTGTCGCCATAGTTTACTTAGCGAGACATTTTATAAAGTCCTATTGTATTCTATTGTCTTCCTAGAAATAAAGTGACGTAAGTGCATGTAGTCATTTTCTAGAATGCACACTCACTCTGAAAATATTATACCTAATATAGTTTTATAATATTATTATTATAATATAGTTTTTCCGAAAGTATTTAGTACGGTACGTGTGGAGTATAGTGTTTTCATATATGTTTGTAATGTTAGAAATAAAATTAATTGTGCTACCAAAACGATATTATTTAACTAATAGTCTTCTCCTCTTTAAAATTACTAAAAAAAGATTTAAGTTTCTCTTGAATGTCAGATTTTATTTCTAAGATGTTTTATTTGCTCCAATCAACCCTAACTACATTAGAGAAACTTTTCGTCTGAAAACTTTCACAAAAACATTTTGCAAGCTTGCAAATTCAGAATAGAGCTTTTTCTTCAAAACTTTTACAAGATTTTATTGTAATTATATGCTTTGTTAAGACTAAAGGTGTACCAGAGGCATTTGCATAAGCATTTATTTCCATTTTATTAACAAGACCAATAGCAGTTTCCAATAGCACTAACGAAGATCATTATCATCCTACAACTTTACTATGCACCCTTGAGTGCAGCGCCGAAGGTTGCGGCAGTGCATTGACTCTGCCAACCCGACCAATTTCACGACCCTGTTCGTGGAAGCTGCTTGAAGCCGGTTGGGGGGCTACTAGGTTTGGGCGGGTAGTATCTGGGTGGTAGTAGATTCAACAGGTGTTAGCTGCGCATTACGTAAGGAGGCATGCGCGCGCATCCATTGAGTCGGTAGTACGCTCGTATCGATCTGGCGTACGACCACCGATCGATCCGACGACGACGGTCGCGGAATTTCTTTTTAACCTAAACGTCTTGGGCCGTCTCGTTTTTAAAAACTTAATAGCGATGATCGCCCGGTAGCTTTTAACGTTCAGAATGTAAAGTTTACATCATACGTGGAAGCTTTTAATGATGGCATGAAAGTTTATTTAAAGCAAATATGCTCTTAGATAAGTTAAACCTCTTATCTTATTTCTCTCGCTGCTAGTTTTAGGTCTTTAAATAAATATGAATTCTGTGAATATTCCAACCTACAAAAAAAAAATTTTACATGTATTTATAGTTTGCACTATGGTTTATTACCATTACATATTTACAAGAAGACAGAATAATAATCTCATATTACTGTATAAATAAATAGCCTTTGACATGGAAATAATAACCTGTAATTTAAAATTCTCTATCACTAACAGCAGCAGTGTAACGTAGGGGGGTGTATTTATAAGCTGTGCATAATAGATATCACGGGCTACGATCGCTAAACGAAGCGAAACAAATCAAATTGAAATAGAAAGAGCTTCCATCGTGCCATGAAAGTAGGTTAACTATTTACAGATTCTGCAAGAGATATAAATTTCCAATGTAAAGCTACTAGACAAACCACAGAAGATCTGCAACCATTGCATACAGATTAAACAACATCGCCGTCGCCAATATTGAAATTTTATATACACTGCAAAATATACCCTACGTCGTATCGAGAAAACGTATTTTATAATAATACGGTTGTGGGATATAAGCTGTTTTGTCATGCGTCGTTTCAAGTTCGTTACAGGAAGGGTTATGAAGGCGCCATCAGGTGAAGAGTAATATCTCCAGAACGAGTGTTTTCTGGAAAATCGCTGTACGTGTAATTTGTTTCATAGGCGTCGAGTAAACATTCTCATTTTAAATTTCAAAGCTGAGTTGGATGTTTCAGCAATTTGTTTTCCATTTAAATACGCCTTGTTTATAAAGTAAGTAGCTGTATTTAATTAATATTGTTCGTGCGGCTGAGCTTACTCTTCGTTTTGATTTGCTTTTTGATGCTAGATGAGTTATATAATTATATTTTTTTACTTGATGTACAATAATATAAAACTTGAGAAAATAATGTCAAATGAAAATTAGGGTAAGACGATATTAAAGACTAATACAGCAAAGTGATAAAATAACTTCTAAAAACAACAACAGAGATGACCAACTTCGTCAGAAATGAAATCTAGTTTCATAGGACTCGTAAAAGCCACTGCATTTTCAGTTGAAATTTTAATAGTTTTATCTTTTTCTAAGAAAATTATTTATATATGATAAGAGGAACTGCTTATTTTAAGATGTTTTCTATACTAATATTATAAAGGGAAATATTTGATTTTTTGCATCGTATAGGTTCCGAAACAACAGAGCCGATTTCAAAAATTATATCACTGTTGGGATTGGGAAGCTATACCATATTTGGGGAATAATGTAACCCAAGGTGAAAACATTTACGTAAAATATTCCTAATAATTGAATTGGCTCCGAATTTACTAAACCGATTTTGATGAAACTTGGTACAAAGATAGAATAGATGTTAACGTGGACGGAGCCGCGGAAAGCTAGCAAAGCAATGAAGATGAACGTGTTTTCGTAGTAGGTGTATCTAGGAAGCTTTGCGTTAATTCAAATTTTCGCGGCCGCCGGATGCGGAGGGCGCTTCCTTATTGCCTCGTAACGGCAGATTTAATTCGAGCTACACCACTTTGGCGTGTCGCCGACTTGCGTTACTCGTGTAATTGCTTTGCAAACAGAAAAGGTTGGGAAAGTCACGTCCGAACTCGCAGTAATCGGATTTTTATGGCATTTTTTTCACGCGAGCGATCAAGCCAGTCGGAATGAATCAACAATTTGCTTTGATATGAAAAAAAAGTTCGCTCCACGTTTTTGTGGCTGACCCGTTTCGATCGCTTTTGATTATCTTTTTTGTACATTTCGTGCAGCAAAATGCGCCGGAGATTTTGTATTGTTTATGGTTGAGATTGAGTTATAACTCGGTTTTATCCAAAAATATACGCTGGTTGAAACAAATCCAATTTTCAGACATTCTTGCATAAAACCTCTGCTGATATACTTAAATATATCTGTATCCTAAATTAGAATGAACAGTCCTTGTTGACTACGCTGGCCCAGAATGGGTTGGTCGACTTTAATAACACCGTCTCAATAGAACGCTGAATAAACTGGTGCTTAACAGTAATCGAACAGGTATCTTTCAGATAAGAAGTAATTAAGCCACCAATTACGCTTTCACAGAAGATGTCTAACTGAGATCTAAATACTGAACATCAAGTCAATATTTAAAAAGCTTTCAGCTTTCAGTGTTACAAATTATTTATTTAACGAGTCCACGCGACAAAAGGGCTGATACAACTTTGATTAATATTAATGGCTATACGATTTTCTCTTGTTTCTTTCTGAAATAACCAAACAATGCCGAGTAACCAAACATACTTTTGTGTGAGACACTGTAATTTCCAACACGTAATGAATATTAATGACGCGGATTTGTATTATGAAAAGGTAAACAAATAAAGTAGGTACCTATTGTTTATTTATACACGTAGTAATTGCCACGTTTTATTTGTTTACTACGGCATTTCATATACACAAACATAAATGATTCTGTCTCCTATGTTCCCTTGTCGTTTGTGATGTGAGCACAGTGTCTATATGTTTTTTTATTGTCCACTTTTGTATACTTTTAAAAGTAAAATTTTTTGTTATAAATAGAGAATTTCCATAGTAATTTCTTCTTTGATAGTAAAATTATAATAAAATTAAAACATTTATTTAAGCAATTTTAACTGGTCAGTTTTTTTTATTGACCTTGGTCTAGTCTAGGCTAGTGTCGAAAAGGTACGACCAATAAAACTTCACCGGATTTACAGGGGAGCGGAAGGCTCTACCCTAGAGGTAGGTTTACCCTAGGTCGGTATGAGGTAGTCATATACCAACGCATCTATAGGGGCTGCTTGAGGGAGATTTGAAACTAGGCCTAGCACGTTGATACGGTAAAACATCGTGATGGGACGACACGCCTGAGGGGCTCCGTCTCTAATGAATTGTTTAATTTTAATTTTTGGCCGCGCCCCCGCCAGCGGGTACGGGCATTGATACCTGAATAGCGTAGGTATTCACCAACTGAAGGGAATTCTGTAAGGTATAATTTGAATTCCTTATCTGCTTTTACTGCATCTGTGAGTTCGTCGTCTGATTCTGAAAGGAACTGGTCAATTTAATTGAATGAGGCATATTCCCTATAACATAGAAATACAAAATAAAATGAACAACATATTACTAAAGAAAGCTCCAACAAAATTAACTTCACACGAGTTACAAAAGTTTCGCAACAAAAACAAATAACTATGATTTGCGTCCACAGAACCATAATTTGTATGAAATTACCCTTTGGTCACATTCTCAGAATGCCATTCCATACACCGAGCCAATTACCCAGTGTTGGTTTACATGCACCGTCGATCGATTCACAGAATTTAATGTGGGGTAATCGAATTTTCCGAGCCCGGTTATTATAAAACCATTCCGATAATCGATGTAAACGCTGACATTTGGAGTGTGTGTTATTTGAAGCCACTATATCACAGAAATATGATAATCGACTAAAATTAATAAATTTAATGGTATTTCGATTTAAAACGCTAACGTTTTTGTTACAATTAATAATAGATATAACACTCTAGGTAGGTATATACAGGCTGAAACACCTGATTGTTCGAAAAGCAAAATAATTAAGTGTTTCGGACCCTTCAGGTAACAACGCCCGCACCCGCCGGCGGCGGGGGCGCGGCCAGAACCAAAATCAAATCGTCTCCTTCACGAGGTTTTTCAATATCAACGCGCTAGGCCGTGGTCTGAGGCTCCCTTAAGCCGCCCCTCCCTAGATGCGTTGGTATATGACTTTTTTTTGGGGTAGAGTCTTCCGCTCCCCCGCAAGTCCGGTGAAGCTTGATTGGTCGTACCTTTTCGATACAAGCATAGGTAAATTAAAAAAAAAAAGTGTTTCGGAAGGCCGGTAAATCCGTTGGTCCCGATTACTCTTTTCGGTTGTAGTAGTTAAACGAGCTAAGTCACAAGACTTAGGCGACTCAATAATTCTAAAAACACGATAAGCAAGCAACCAGAACCACTGTATAGTCTAATCCTACAATATAGAGAAGTAATACATGCAAATCTTAAAGAAACAACTAGCTGAGGTTCGTTGTCTCGGGGATGTGATTGCTCCGAGGGGCATGCAACTACTTCAATTGGTCAAAACTAACGGAAAACAAAAATGTCGCAGCAAATCTCAGTGACAAATCACTGGTGTTGACAGTTTCGGAATTATTTATTTATATTACGTCTTTATACGACCAAAATTATTTCTTACTCTATGTCCTCGCCGTATACGACGATTGCGACTAAGTTTTTGTCATGGATTTTGACGCTGGAGTGTGACTCGCAAAGCAAAACTTAGTTTTAAAGATGCGGTTGCATAGAGCGCAGTAGAGTTGACCAGCTGAGTTGTTGTTGTTGTTGTTGTTGTTGTTGTTGTTGTTGTTGTTGTTGTGTTGTTGTTGTTGGTGTTATAGGAGGGCTTAGGCCGAGTCTACTCCTACTTAGCTTCTAGGTTTTCTAAACGCATCTGCTCATACTTTTTAACTCCTACGAACAGTCACCGCTGGATGCAGCGTGGGACCAATCGTCGTGGAGATCTATGGGGGAGGCCTTTTTCCAGCAGTGGACGATTTTCTGCTGAAATAACGATAAGCGCCATTCATTTTCCTATCATATCGTGTCATTTGACCCGGGACATATCCTATCATGACCTATGCCAGCGTGGTCTTTGCGCACTCTGCGCTCACGCATCTTAATCTTCTTCTTTGCGAGTCTATGACAAACCCTAAATGTTTGCGGCCCAGAACTCATCCACTTCAACAGCGTTGTGTGAGGCGTCCATTAGGTCCTGCTGAGAACAGGTAGCAGGGCAGGCAGGACAGGTCACTAAGTAAGCCATGGTCTGTACTGCTCCGCACATGCAGTCCACACATGCAGTCACACGCATCTCAATAAGCTGCAAGTTATTCAAAACCGGTTCCTCCGCCGGGCCACTGGTTGTCCTTGGTTAGTTCGTAATCGTAACATCGACCTTCACGTCGATTCCGAACTCCCTACCGTTAGAGGCTTCATGAAAGAAGCATCCAAACGCTACTTTGATGAAGGCTCTTTCCATCCCAATCCCTATGTTGTAAAGTGTACGGGCTATTTCCTACACCCTACTACGCGTTTCCGCCGCCGCCATCCCAAATATATCCTTTCCGAACCTGACGACGAAATCACTGATGTAGTTAAAGCAGTCAAAGATTTTAGATTACACCTAACAGAATGCCATTCTGGTAGCGAATACCCTTCAGGTAACAATGCCCGTACCCGCCGGCGGGGGCGCGGCTATAATCAAAATCAAAATTGATAAACAAAGACGGAGCCCCTCAGGTGTCGTCTCCTTCACGATGTTTTTCGGTATCAACGCAGTAGGCCTAGGTCCGAGGTCCCTTGAGCCACCCCTAGACGCATTGGTACATAACTTTTTTGGTGGTAGAGTATTCCGCTGCCGCAAGTCCGGTGAAGCTTGATTGGTCGTACTTTTATCGACTCAAGCATTGGTCAATTAAAAAAAAGAGCGCCATTCTGTGCGCTGTGTGCAAGCTCTTCCCAACATCCAAATATATTCAGAACCTCTATAACCATAGATATACGTTCTATTATTCAGTTGCGAGGAATGCCAACGCTAATTACGAACTTGACAGACAGGATTGTGATGACCCTTAACGCCTCTTAAAATTCGTCCCTGCCACTCGTGACCTACCATATTTTATCGAGAGAGTCTGTCATTTCACATAAGCTGCGATGTAATTGAGTCAGTGAAGACTGAAGTGGAGATAATAAGATTCAATGCCTTATAATGCTTCTATTTGATTTAAAAGGACATGGCTTTTTTTGGTCTTTTATTCACAGAAAAATCTAACCACTATATAGAAAAAATATATAGATTCTAGACATAAAACTGAGTCCACATGTCCAGTTGTGGAATTTAAGTGCCCCCCATTTAGGAGATATTAATTTTTTTCAATGTGAAAAAGTTGTCCACTCAGCAAGTCTATAAAACGCACCTGCCACTACCTATCTCTTTCTAACACCTAGCTAAGGCTACTCTTGTCTTCTCTTTCTTACAAAATAGTTACTAAACCGCGAAAACGATTTATTCTGTATTCAAAACTTCAAAAATGAGCATAGCATGTGCTGTAAATGTCTCGCATAATGTCACTGAAAATCGTTTTCGCGGTTTATTTAACTATTTTAATAACCTTGTAAGAAAGAGAAGACAAGAGTAGCCTTAGCTAGGTGTTAGAAAGAGATAGGTAGTGGCAGGTGCGTTTTATAGACTTGCTGAGAGTACAACTTTTTCACATGAAAAAAATTAATATCTCCTAAATGGGGGGCACTTAAATTCCACAACTGGACATGTGGACTCAGTTTTATGTCTAGAATCTATATATTTTTTCTATATAGTGGTTAGATTTTTCTGTGAATAAAAGACCGGGCCCCATACGATTTTTTTCCTGTCCTTTCACATACTTAAATTAGTGTTTCTTATCAGTTTTATTTTTTTCTTGTTTTCATAAGGTGATGCAAATGCAAATTACATAATTTGATATGGATCATAAAATAGTATATAGAAAGCTTTTTAAAAAAGAATCTGACTGTAGTACTTATGGGCAGTCTTTTTAGAGTACGAGATAAACGAGCTTAAGGTTGTTTTAATACCGAAATTTTGATTATCCTCCAAGTTCGAGCAGGTTTTTATCAAGATTTAATATACTTTAATATATAAATTCGGAAACACAACCTTGAGTAAATCCTCATCATTGCTTGCTAGGCTTTAAAAGGCTCAAATTTTGACCTATGAACGGCTACAAGTCTATTGAAAGACCGAGAAAAATGTCACCCTAAACCACGGAGATGTGACATTGGCTGCACATGCATTGTCCCCCGTCCACTCACCTCTGCGGCATTCCGGCAAGCTGCAGTGCACTGACCTCGTGCGTACGATAGAGGGGGGCTGGGGGGCGCGGGAGGGCGAGGAACTAGGTCACGGCCCCCCCTCCCCTTCCGCCCGCTACCCGCCCAATCGACCGCCAAATACTAACGCACTTGCAACGGAACGTTTTCTTAAGCATTTTTGATTTTGTGAGTTTGGGCTGCTCCGACATTTGAAGGGCTTTCTCGTGGCTCGACTTTTGATCTGAAATAATGTGTTTGATGTTTTTAAAGAGGTTTTTAGGTGGGGTATATAGAAAGGCATTAAGATAAGATGCCGTATCTTTCTCTTCTATAAAAATATAAAGAGTAGGTTGTAAATTATAATGAAGAATGAAAGCATTTTTTAACCTTAGGTATAAGTCATAAATTTTACAATTGTATGTTTATTTAGAAGTTGGAATATAAATGTTTTCTTTTTCTTATTCAATATCGTTCTTTTGCCCACCGTTAAAAATCACCTCCAAGCCCAACAAAATGAGGAACTGTAATTAATAATTTGGAATAATAAAAAAATAGTCCTGAAAACAGTCTATGAAATTCAGCCATAAATATTATGTATTTTATAAGTTTACAACCTACTATTATGTTAAAATAACATTACCTACAAATTTCTGAAAACAAAATGTTCTCTCAAGCGGAAATAACAACCTGAGGAGCATGTTAGGTATTTACTCCCTCATTTGTTACATATGTGCCTCAGAAAATAGGTCACGCGCTTGCAATATTGTAACATAAGAGAAACCAAATGATTCAAAACTAGTACAGCAACATACATATTGAGAAAAAGATGACTTTGATATCAGCCAAGTTGCATATTTTTGATCTGACTACAAAAAAGTAAAAAACGCGAGTGTTTGAAAAATGCTCTATGTGTATTTCATATAAGCCTTTTTAGACAACTGTTTAACGCGTGGTTTAACGTTTGTGGTAAAAGTTTTTGGTTCATTTAAAGTCTCTTTAATTACATAAAAATATTCATTTAATTAGTTGTTAATTAATCGTGCATTTTTAAAAATGATGAAATGAAATAGGCTACAAAAAAAGAATGGCATAATATTCTTCTTACAATGCAATACAAAATACTTGATTGGCACCAAAAAAAACACACACAAACAATAGAAAAATACATACAGGCAGGCGGCCTAATTGGTAAGGTAGGTATGTTGCTAACGATTACGTTCCGATATTCACTCCAAATTAAATTTTCAACTTAAAAATGCTTTATTTCGTTGAACTTTATACTTCGTTTTGTTGCTTCGTTTACATTTTACACGTTAAAGATACAGGAAAATGAGTTTAGAGGGGATCCGATCAATATTCTGAACAGGAAGTGAGTCGGACCCTTAACGGCGATGTGTGCGTTACTTTGTATACCTACTGGCTTAATTATGTACAGATAAATGTAAGGAAATTCTTATACATTTGCTGCTTTCTAATAAAAATATATAAATAGTAAATAATCAAAATTGAACCCAATAAGGGTCAAAGGGGTTAAATATTTAAAATGCGGTTTACTAAAATTATTTTTAATTTTTCATTGATTTTCTAAATGTATTTAACGTTATACAGTAAAATTGTACATGTTATAGGGATTCGTGAGAAAACCCGAAAGTTTTTACCTAGTATAGGTCTGACTCGAAGAATTTTTCACTAAACATGCAATTTTTTATTCTGAAAAAATAAGAGGCTATGTTTTAGTTGGAAATATTTACCAGCCCGATACGCACTTGAACAGTTTTTCACCTGTTGCTAAGCTTCAGCATTATGAATATCATCAAGTGCATGCTACATTAGTTTTGCTACGGGCTACGATATTTCGTAGCACTTTGCTACGAGACTGCTACAACTCGCCATTTCGATTCATAAAGCTGAAATGCGGTATTTATATTTTGCGCTGAGCAATTCATATTTTTAGGAACTAAATTATTGTTTTCCAGAATTGTTTTAATTTGCATTAAATACTCGTAGATTGAAATCTTGTAAATTTTCCATAGCGTTAGTTTAGACCACAGAACATTCGTGGTTTTGATCCTTTTTATTATTTTCAGTGGAAAAATTAAATTCATCTTAACCGAATTAATATAATTTACTAACTGATTAAATTAAATAAGATAAAATAAAATTGGGTTCAAAACTAATCACTGTTTGTTTATACTCGTAAGAAAAGCTCGTTAATTATCACAAAGTGGATCTCGATGTCAATTTATTTCTTGCAAAACAAATTTTCCAATAACCGGTGCTCCATTTCATAGTCCTTTAATCTTATTCCGTTCAGTATCCCATTGCCTATTCTCCGTCCATAGCGTCTCTGGCACTTGAATACGACAAGACAATATTGCTCTACATAGAGCTGCGCCGGGTGTCGATAGTCCATGTATCGATAAATCTTGTCGACTCGAAATTCAATCGGGTGAGCCTAATAAATCGAATTTTAGTGGGTACCTACTAAAACTCGATTGATTAACGACCCTCAGATTTGGGATTACTCTAAGTACGGATTTAAGACAGCGTTTTCTATACTAATAAAGATTGGATTGTTTGTTTGCATTAAATAGGCTCCGAAACTACAAAACCGATTTAAATGAAACTTAAAAAAAGACAGAAAAAACCTTGGGAAAGGACATAGGCGGTAGTAAAAGGTGTTTTACCGCGGGAAAATTTCTCATTTCGAAGTAATTCAAAGGTTGTGTGTGAAGTTGACCAATCCGCACTGGGCCAGCGTGGTCGAAGGCCTATTCACCGAGATTTCAGGGTAGGCTCGAGCCCCTCGGTGGGGACATATGAGTAAACTTTAAAAATTATGTGAAATGGTAATACCTGATCAAACCTAAATGGAAGTTTCCTGTGTCGTCGATCAGAAAACTAGGTCGGGCATTCTGTAGCCTTAGAAGTTAATTTGCTGAGGATATTATTAAACCTGGTTCCCGACACACCTCTTCGAACCTGTTAGGGAAACGGAAAAGAAAATTTCTTGGAAAAGGGGTCAACAACGACCTGGTTATTAAACTTTACAAGTATACAATATTCAGAAAAAGCAGCTGGCTCATTTGCTCAACAAATTGCTTATTGTAAACATTGAGATGATGGTTATTAATTATTTTATTATTAAACTAGCTTTTTTTGAGTTTATTCATTACAAACATACACATACACATACACATACACAAAAATACAAATCTTTCCTATTTATAATATTAGTTTGATAATATGATATAATTATTATATTTTATGTTTGTGTATCATTATTATAATTATAATTTCAAGTAAATGACATTTACTGCTGGACAAGGACCTACCTTAGAATCTTTATAAGCGGCTTCGCAAATTTTCCCTAGAATTTTAAAAATAAATATTTTCTTCGTAGT
The DNA here is from genome assembly GCA_948473455.1 of Teleiodes luculella. Lineage (NCBI taxonomy): Eukaryota > Metazoa > Arthropoda > Insecta > Lepidoptera > Gelechiidae > Teleiodes > Teleiodes luculella. The sequence goes on along the minus strand of OX419588.1, from coordinate 4,778,134 downwards.
CATTTCAATGATTACGTGTCGTAGCAAGTACTACGGCGGCGTAGCAATATCGTTGTGAATTGGCTTTCGTACAACCACAGAATAAATAATAGTACTGTACAACTAACATGCGAACAAATTATATTCGTAAGTAGTCCTTTTTTTTTTCATTAAGTATTCGATTAATAATCAAGCGAATCGAATTAAATATCTGTGCAAGAAAAAGAAGGAAGTATTTTGTTGTAAAAATCCTTCGTATAATAATGTTCATATAAGTTTTACCACGGGTTGTTTATTACAAAGAATTAAAATGTAGTAGATCATATTATTTTCGCTTTTAAAAACGCTTGAATTTCTTTGAAACCATTGAACCTGTCCTCAAAATTTATAATTTTATATAAAAAATAATTTTATTTAAAATTTTGCTCATTTAAAATTAATATTACTTAGACAAATAAAAAATGTAATAGTAAATCTTAAATAGATATAGTTATTATTACGCTTCAATCTTCAAGTAATTACTCTAAAAGGGGCGTCTGCAGAATGCAGAAGCAAGTTTCATCAAATTGTAATTTGTATGAGTGATCCGTCTGACTGCCAGATGCCATTTCTGTTTATTTTTATATTCGAAGCATTAAAGCATGCTCTAATATAAGCATAATTAAATTGAAATCTACGATGCTGACATATACTTTTAATGGACATGGTATTATCAATAAAATAATACATACCGTTGATTATATAAACATAAAAAGGTAAAAAAAAATTATCAATCATATATTGTGTCATTTGGATGGAACTAACTTATCAATAATTTAACGTTTTACTGATGTTTTATCATTGTGTATTATAGTTAATTTTATTTAACAAAATATTTTAAAACGAAGATATTTTATGTCGCTTTAATGAAAATAATGGTGCCTTCAAGTATCGGTATAACTCTATCTCCTTCGTCAATAATTCAGAGCAAGTAGGTTCAAATTCGCCAATACCTCGGAAGCCAAGAGCCAAGAGCCTGCTATTGGATTCCTGTCGTAGCTGGCGCTCCGGCGACAAAGGGCAAATTCTCGAATATTCTACATAGTTTATTTTCATAAAGTTGCTGAGCAGCACCGAGTTTCCATCAGAATTTGTTTGTAGAGATTTAACCAGGTGTTAAAGTATGTTTAAGTAAGCGTTTGAGCGTGTAAAGTGCTCATTAAGATGCTATCTGCTAACGTTTACATTGTGTCAGTAAATTCTTTTATTGTTCTGTTTTGATTACGGATCCCTTCAGGAAATAGTGTTTCAGCAGGGTTTAAATAGCTATTTTCTTTGATAGTTTGACATTCCCACACGCGTTATTTTTTGTAACTGGGTATTAAGAGCTATGTGATAAAATATAATAAGCAGAGCTAAGTCAAAGGAAATACTCACTAAAATAAAAGCTAAAATACATATATGTTAAATTTAGAAAAAAATGGGTTGTATTTTACGTCAATGTCAAAAAATATTAAACATCCATTAAAGAAAACAAAATTGTATTTGTAGCAACGATTGTTATACAAGAATAGTTACTCGTACTTTGAATTTCCACACTGTTGTGTTGAGATTTTTTATTTTTCTGATCGGGTTTTACAATCCTAAAAGTCTGATGGTTGGTTCTGCATTGTGCGCAGGAGAATGGCCGCGCGGCGCCGGACCTGACAGCTTCGCCGGGCCGCGCGCCACCCGGTCAGCCGCAGCCGCCGCGCGCCAATCACGCGCCGCCCTGCGTGCTGCAGCCAGACTTCCGGAAGGTGAGAAAGGGACAGCTGGTATAGGTGAAAAGGATGGCGCTGCGTTGGCTGGACAAAGCCACAGGACCGCGCGCGGGTGAGAGCCCTCTCTCGTAGGCTCGTGTCAGTCACGTGGTCTAATTATAAGACCTTGTTTTCTTGGACCATGGTCACGGGCTAGATTTGCTTACTATGCGCCGCCTTGCGTCACACGTCTAGAAGGTAGAGAAACGTCAACTAAACCAGCCAAGAAAGGTACGCTACCGTACTCTACCGAATTGTACGTGTCACGTGCTGGCTTTACTAATCACGAGCCAGATTTTGGTGAGTGCACAGAACAAAATCCTTTGTAATGAAGCACTGTGGTTTCAGCTGTTATGACACTTAATGTGTGTGTGATCGTCACCACTATAATGACTATTGTTATCAAGTGCAAGGTCTTAAGATATTGAACTGTAAAATTCATGAAGGAAGAAAAAATTTTACGCGCCCATTTTCATGGTAAAATTGAAATAATCGTTTCAATTCTACATAAACCATCTGGCTGGATGACGCAGCTAGATCTTTATCAATTTTTTGATTAAATATGAGTAAAGAGCTAAATAATTAAAAAACATAATCGATGTGACACTTAATATTCTTTGCCCCTCTGCCAAAGTGAGTGAGTGACTGACCTTTTTTTTTATTTGCACTGATTGCCGAGTTATAGCAACGGTGATGACATCACAAACCAAATTTTTCAAAAATTTATATAGGTACCTAAATTAATTTAAGCCGTACAATTCAGAAATCCTCAAATTAGTTTCTTATAATGCTAAAAACTATCCAAAAAAGCAAAAAAAAGTGGGTGAAAAATTCAAGACAATGCCCATTGCTGCTAGATATCCACAAAAAAATTGATAGTAGAATAATATTGCGAGGTAGGTACATAAATTGAAGCATGAAAAGCGAAATTTCAAAACATTTAATCTCAGTGCAAAATACACCTACAAAGCTATTTTGCGTTTGATATTAACGTAAACAAACAAACAAGAAAACCAGCGAAACATAAACGTTCTCATCTTACGAGATCAATCCGTCTCTGGCTTTACTGCCGTGCTAACACAATTGCTCGGCGGATATTATAGGCCCCCAGGGCATATTGTGAATGACAAGGTTTCCTTCCACATAGGCCGGGAGATGATGACAGAAATTTTTAGGTCATTTGTTACAGTATGGCGGTTTTACAGGGGTCTTAGTACGCAATGACAAAAAGAAAAATGATGGTCATAGCGCTGGTACTGGCGGCCCAATCGCGAAAAAAAAAATTGCAGATTTTCGGCAGTATGGCGACCATTTGGAGCCGTCCGAAAAGTATGGCATGGTGATTTTCGTAAATGGCTGCACGAAGATGATCAAACTGTGCAAAAATTACCCTGGTACAAATGGTTGAATTTTTATTTTTCGCGTCGGTATGGCGGGCTGTAAGTCACACCGGAGAAGTATGGCATGACACTGTAGTCTAGTTATTTTTTACGGGCTATCGGAAAATACTAAAATTTTTGTGGTAGGTACAAATCGTTTGACTTTCGTAATTTATCCGACTAGTTCACTAACGCCCACGCGATTGGGCCGCCAGTACCAGCGCTATGACTATCATTTTTCTTTTTGTCATTGCGTACTAAGACCCCTGTAAAACCGCCATACTGTAACAAATGACCTAAAAATTTCTGTCATCATCTCCCGGCCTAACACCTCCCCCCCTCGGATCCAACCCTTTATGCTGAGGAAACATGGACAGGTTTCCATTTCCTGGTGTCTCGAGTTTGTAATTACATGATTTTGTTTTCGATTTGCAGGTATCGGGAGTGAGCAATGAAATCTTCAGGCAGATTGAGATGGTCGAGAACGACCATGACGCGACCACGGCCGCGGCGCTCGAGGCAAGTGTTCAACATTAATTAATTTTGTTCTAAAGATTGTTTTTCACAGCCTGATTTTAGCAATCAACTTTTTGGTTTAAGTATAGTAAAGATGTTGGAAAGTACCCAAATAAAATGGTATTTAATAACGAGATTTTGGAATATCAGAATGAACACTCAATGGATACATAAATTAAATTATAGCCATATTACTTTGGCTGTTTATTTTAAAAAGAAATTAAAGGAAACGTGGTAATATTATGTTTCTAAGATAATGAACGCAATTATGGTGGAATCTCAAATTGTGGTCGGCTGTGCTTGACTCAAATGGCTACGCTGTGAATACCATTGCCAGATTGGGCTGCAAGACCACAACCGCAGTACTGCTTGGCATGTTAATAACATATATGTCGGTGGCTATTAACGTACGTGAGATTTTTGCGGTTGTAACAACATATACTGTTATTATTACGAGTCAATTCAAAATTAAATTGCGGATGTAATCCGTAAAAATTACAGTAAACTTATGTTATTCTATACCTACCAAAATTATAAAGCGGAAAGATTTTATTGTTTGTTTGCATTGAAGAAGCTCCAAATGTACTGAACCAATTTAATGGAACTTGGTACAAAGATAGAATTGAACTTGGGAAAGAACATAGGCTGCCTTTTACCGCGGGGAAATTCCTCATTCTTGTAGGAAAAACTGTGAACGCAGGCGGAGCCGCGGGGCGGAAAGCTAGTATAGTACATATACCAAGGCCTTATTCCAAAACCTTTCCATCATTCTTGTTATGTTCTTCATTTAATTTCAAATTATAAATACCCCAGACCCCACACATATTATATATTTTTTTAATTCTCATGTACTTTCATTAATTCTCATACACATTTTTCAGTAAACTTTTAATTTTGAAAAAAAAAATTGAAAAAAAAAAAAAGATATTTTTTCTATAATTACTAATAATAATATTATAATTCCGGCTTATGTAGTAAATTTTAACGAAAAAAGAAGTCTAATTTTAATTAACTACTCATTCCTTCCATTAATTTAAAGGTTTTTTTAACTTTAGCAGCCGAACTTCCGTTCTCAATCTATCTACATTTCCCCTTGAGTTTATTTCGTCGGGTGGTTTTCCCCATTACTCATGGCTTTTTAAATTCACTTGTCCTCTGTCGTGACCGGAAGACTCTGAGTAGGTGCCGCGTCGCCGCCCGCGGCGCCCGGGGCCTTTCCTTATGTCCTCTATTTTATTTTATTTTCTTTTCTTCAAGTGCCAAGTCGGATTCCTCATAATATTTTCTTAGTGACCGCTTGTAGAGGATTTATTCGAAATGTTTTAGTGACCGTAAAGTGATGTGTTCTTTCACGGAGTTGGACGAGAACTGTTGTAACACGCAAGTAAATTTAACTATTATTTCTGTATAAGTTTATAAAAATTTTAGAGAAAAATCTGTGTAAAAAAATACTTTTAGAATTAAAAAAAAAAAAATTTTTTTCTTTACTTTACCCACTTAATATATTTTTATTTTTATACGAGACGATGCGTGTGATATTATTGAACAAATAAATCGATAATGACTTATTGTGTTAATTTTAAGACATCATAGTTAAGGGGCTACCCTAGGCTAAGTGGCGCCGCCCTCTGTTAAAAATTAATTACTCGCGAAGTATATTTTTTTTCTAAAATCCGGACGGTCATTTTGAAGTTGGCGTGCTATAGGATATATAGGGGCCATAAACTGTATTTATTATAGTCCGCTGTAAAAGTCACTTTTGGCAAATTTTCTATCTGTAACTACAGCGGACTATAATAAATACAGTTTATGGCCCCTATATATCCTATAGCACGCCAAGTAGTAGTAGAGTAGTAGTAGAGTAGAGTAGAGTGTAGTTACAGATAGAAAATTTGCCAAAAGTGACTTTTGGCAAATTTTCTATCTGTAACTACAGCGGACTATAATAAATACAGTTTATGGCCCCTATATATCCTATAGCACGCCAACTTCAAAATGACCGTCCGGATTTTAGAAAAAAAATATACTTCGCGAGTAATTAATTTTTAACAGAGGGCGGCGCCACTTAGCCTCGGGTAGCCCCTTAATGTAAAAATCTCAATTCATATTTTAGAAAACAATATATTTTTCTTACTTATTTATTTTCTGTTAAATCCACTTCATTTTTGCCAGAAACCGACACTTTTATAGTTTAGATTTTTTCCCAGACAGACTCATAATGTTTGATGTTCGTCGAGGTAGTAAAATATTTATGTTGATTGTCGACAGGCGGTGGAGCGTCGCGGCGAGATGATCGTACGCATTCTCGAAATAAGACAAGTGGGACGCAACAACATCGAAGCCGCCAAAAAATTCTTCCAACTACAGGTACAGTAGCCAACACGCAAGTCCGGTGAAGCTTGATCCGTCATACTTTTTCGATTTAGTTCAATAAAAAAAAAAGAAAAAAAAAAAGTAGCCAGCACATGCTGCTGGACATATTGACCTTGAAACCGCCCGATTTCTTTGCGGTAGCGGTGAATTTCGTAATGCAAATTGTACATATGAATAGCAATCGATTTCTTTTTACACGCTTTATATTAGCTTCACTTGTAAGTAACTATGTATGTAAGAAAATCTTGTAATCTTAATTTGACCCACTTCCCGGTCTTCGATTAGGATGAAATTTTGCACACGCTCTGAGTTCTGATGACAATACATGACTAGCTAAGAAATGTCATTACAAATCCAATATGGCGGCCTCCCCATTATTGTATCTAAAAAAATCTTGGAATCTTAATTTGACCTACTTCCCGGTCTTCGATTAGGATGAAATTTTGCACACGCTCTGAGTTATGATGACAATACATGACTACCTAAGAAACGTCATTACAAATCCAATATGGCGGCCTCCCCATTATTGTATCTAAAAAAATCTTGGAATCTTAATTTGACCCACTTCCCGGTCTTCGATTAGGATGAAATTTTGCACACGCTCTGAGTTATGATGACAATACATGACTAGCTAAGAAACGTCATTGCAAATCCAATATGGCGGCCTTCCCATTATTGTATCTAAAAAAATCTTGGAATCTTAATTTGACCCACTTCCCGGTCTTCGATTAGGATGAAATTTTGCACACGCTCTGAGTTCTGATGACAATACATGACTAGCTAAGAAACGTCATTACAAATCTAATATGGCGAACTGGCTGTTTGAAATCCACCCCCATGATATGGGTATCAAATGAAAGGGTTTGCTGTCAGGAATACGAAAAAAATGTCACGTGACTTAAATCCAATATGGCGGACGTCCAAGGTGGCGGACAGGAAGCGTGTTTTTTAGTTTTTTAAACTATGTATTATTTATCTGTATAGAAAATATCACTGATATTGAAGCACTTTTGTTTCTTTTTTCGCTAATGAAGAAGCGAAAATAATGTAAATTTTGTTTTAAAGTCCACAGTAGGTAATTTATAACCATCGAAACGATTTAAATACAACGTCAACTAAGTAGGTAGATGATTATAATATTTTATGAAAAACTCTCTTCCCTTACATGATAGTCGTGGCCATGGCAGTAAATTTTGTATAGGCTTAATTTCGTCAACCTGAAAATGTTAAGGTCAAAGAATCAATTCGTTAGTTGGATAAAGTTCATACCTATATTGTGTTTAAGTCGTGACACGAGGATGATCCTCCGATTATTATTATCCAGTCATCTCTACAAATCGCACCTTACCTAAAGTATTCGTGAAAGTGACTCGTGCAACCCTTGAACATGGTATTTTAATAATAAGTGAGCAATACATTCAATGAACCAAATACACAACTAGATAGTACAAGTCGTGTACGAAGGCGGAGCATCCCGCCGCCGTTCCCACAATACCGTCTAGATTGCATTCGCATTTCAGAAATGTAGGCCACCTGAACAATAGGCGTACTAGGGTACTAGTCGACGGGTTGAGTAGCGTTCTTTCATACCACACTAGGTTACGAGCCACGAGCTTAGTATCCGGGTCAATGGATACGGATACAGAACAGGTGCTAGATAAAGCTAGGTAATTTATTTGTGTAGAAGAACACGCCGAGTTATATACAATACTCGTAGGTACGTGTTAGCTCAAGCTGTACTATATGGCTATTAACTGGAAATCGATTTCAGAGTGGTTTTGAACTACTCACCGGCGGCGCTATTATTCTGATCGTCTACACTTAATACGATTTTGGTTGTGATAAGAATTTATTTCGAAAGAACATTTTAAGTTTCGTTTGTAGGTGTGGAATGATTGATGTTTATAGCGCATCGTACCTAGGCAATTTTTCTTACAATATTTTCAAATCTCTTCAAAAAGCACTTCTTTTTTCACTTCTTCACTTTTTATCATCATCATCATAAAGCCGTGTTAGATTACACTTGAAAGTTGGTTCATTTCCCTCAACGTTACGTTGTACAAAAAAAAATTGACATCCTCTTTTACTTTTCACTGAACTATTTAGTTCAGTATTTACTGCGGTTTTGCGATATTTAACTCATTTTATTCCAGTAATGTATGGACACGACAGTAAAGGCTTAAATCCTATCTATTCAACCGTCACTAATGTCCTAACATGCACACACACATCTAATATGACAATATTATTTGTTCCAGGACTCCCGACACATAGTTCAACTAGTGGAGATTGTAAAACGTCCTGGACAGACATTGGGTCTATACATAAGGGAAGGCGACGGTGGCACCAGAACAGATGGAGTCTTTATATCCAGGATAGCATTGGAGTCCGCAGTATATAACAGTGGTTGTCTCAAAGTCGGGGATGAGATCCTTGCAGTAAACCTGGTGGATGTCCGAAGAATGTCACTGGATGACGTAGTCATCATCATGTCTATACCCAGAAGACTGCTTTTGTGTACGCGGCAGAGAAAAGGTAAGGCTTGTTTTGTAATTTGATATCTTAATGGCAACTAAACCACTTTATCCAAACCACTTTTTCATAACTGGCGGTATCAAAACTTAAGTAGGTACAAGCATACCAAAGCACAGATTAATAAATAGTTGCCCAAAGTTTGTTAAACAACAAAATTGAAATGCAAAACCGTTTTCGTGAGAAATTTGATACTAAAATAAGTTTCGGTTTAATTCCTTTTTCTTTTAGGGAAATCAGGACCAGGCTCACCTTCGCTTCCTCGGTCTGAACACAAGCCACCGCCAGTAGTTGTCCTAAAAAGGGATTGTCGTGATGATGACATGGACAGGGGACTTGATCGAGATCGCGTTGACGGTTTATATTCACAGTAAGTGTTTAGAACTTACATAAGTAGCCTAAATTTTTTCTATAATTTGGTATAATTATTTATTGTATTGTCCTTTTTAAATCTACCTATTTTGTATTCGTATTTTATCAATTGGCAAATCATTATTGTTACATTTCAAAAATTCAAAAAAACATTTCATTATTTTCAACTTATTGAAGAATGCAAATATCATTCGATCATTATCAAAAACATTTATCATCTTATTGGCTCTACCATCAGTTGTGACGATTAGAAAAACATCATTTGCTTCGTGGCATATTTCGAATAATTCACAGATTATATGCCTATAAACGTAAGTTCATGCGCTTTGCTTCAAGCTTGTAACTCCCTTCAGGCATGGAACTCTTGGTCGCTCTACGGGGCCAGGGGGAACTATCAGAGCCGGTGGCGACGGCAGAGAAGAAAGAAATCGACTGGCGTTGGGGCAACTCTCTCCTGATTCCACTGCTCTTGATTTATATTACAATTCAAGACCACCTTCAGATCATTCTACATGGAGGTCAGTAAAAATATAGCTGCTTTATTTTCAATACTAAATGACATGTAGGCTGAATCACCTGATTGTCCGAAAAGAAAGATGATTCCGTGCTTCGGAAGGCACGTAAAGCCGTTGGTCCCGGCTACTATCTACGGATGTAGTCGTTAGAGGAGCCATGTTGGAAGCCTAAGGCAGCTCAACAATTCCGACACCAGGGTTTCTGAGGTAAGTTAATCTCGAAATCCACTCGATAAGAAGAATACTAAATGACCAGAGTCTCACTTGAAGCCAACAATTTTACCAGCTACACTGAAATTAACATGAACGAACATTTTGAAGATCTTAATGTATTTGAATTAATTAATCTTTTACCTTCTTTTCATTATTTTACAGTTACCGTCCACCCCCACCAGTGATAACAGAGCAGCCAAAATCATCAACGACACATTTCGTCCCATATGAACGCTCGTACCCAAATGCATTGGAAAGCCTAGCGGAAAAGGTTCATTCGTATTACCCGTCAGACACTACACCTGGAAGGTAAACGCATTTACTGCTGACGCTCGACTTATGCTTGCAAAATTGCGAGGGTGACATGTTGTTTTATGGTTTTAGTGATGGTTACCATTGGTTACCGCATTTCAGCACGAGATTTGGCGGTAGAGTGCCTCGGTCAGGATCAGAACAACAACTACCTCGAGCTGAAACACATTCAGACTTTGGACGACATTCTCTTTTGAGATCAAGTTTGAAAGCTTCTGCTGCTACTGGAGGTAAAAAGTCCAATAATTTTAAAGAATCATGATAATCTTATCTATTTATCCTGATTATAAACTCGCTTTATATCTCTTTGCAGCCTCAAGTTTATCACGATATGGTGGCCAACGTTATGGTGGGGTAGGAGGGGTCGGAAGTGGCTTAGGAAATTTGACTGGATCTGGATTAGGAGGAACTGGGTTAGGTGGCACTGGTTTACCATCGGGCCTCTCCAGTACAGGTCTGAGTGGTTTGACTGGTTCCAGCCTTGTAGGATCAGGATTAACGGGCTCTGGTTTGGGTACAGGTTTATCTGGGACTGGCTTAGGGTCAACTCTTGGAACCGGTTATGGAACTACTGGATTGGGATTATCTTCATACAGTAGCAAATTTGGCACATCCAGAAGAAATCGAAGTCTTGACTACTCGTCAGATACAGAGGCTACTGCTCCAACGAGAACTCCTTATTATTCCGGACTCAGTGGATATAGGAGTAGCACATTAGGAAGGGACATTGGATCAAAGTTCAATTCCTTACCGAGAGATGTGAGAGGTACTGGGCAAAGGTAAGCAGATAGTACGTGACGTAAAGATTCAGAAATTTAATAAGTTTGATATTTAGAGATGTTCAATCTTATATTACTTTTTTATCTTTAGGCTAGGGTTGAGCAGGAGAGCAGGCAGTGTTTTACACGACGAGCCAGAACCACTATCTTCCCGCTTAGATCTACGTTCTTCCAGAGGTAAGTTGTTTAATGTTTATTAAAATGAAGGATCAATTAATAAACCAGTTTTTAATATTATTCTGATATTTTACAGGTCGTCTGACTTCTTCCCCTTCAGTATTTACATCCGACGAGTATCGTGCGTGGTTATCACGCGCTCCATCTACCAGTGCACTTTACGAGTCTCTTCGTCCAAGATTACCCACACATTACTCAGCAGAAAACATTCACGATGCGCTCAAAAACGTAAGCCGACCATAACATGATGAGCGTTTCATTTGAATTCTTAGTAGAACTAAAAGATCAATTGTTCATTCGTGTTTTTTTTCAGATGGAAAGTGCCAGCCGCTTTGGTTCGTCTTTAGGGTTGGCTGGACGCACAGGCCGAATGGAAAGACCTCGACACTTACCCGCGAGGTCACTGTCATCACAACAGCTGGGTCCAACAGCTGGAGGCTCGCCTTCAGCTCGTCGTGTAAGGCAACTGCTGGAACTGGGCTCGAGATTTAACTGTCCAAATCCAAGCCCTGTTCCAACACCGAGCTCGCGGCATCAGCGTCATCTTGATATTAATCCTAATGGTAAGAAAAAAAAAGAGTAAAAGTATCTTAGATATTCCTTAGTTTAATCACTTTTTCATTGATGTCTCTTTTTTTGCAGAGTTCCTAAAATACAAAGTGGAGAAACCTCCAGGACTGTCATCCTCAATGACAGGTTTGTCACGGTTGGGAGCTGGAATGTCAGGCATGTTATGGGTCCACCTGCTTGCTGGTCGGGGGCTTCGACCTCAGCCAACTGGATCTTCACCTGGAAGTCCACCGTCTGGGCCTTTGGCTCCTCAACACCCGCCAACTGCACCTAGAGACTTGTACTGCGTGCTGGAATGCGATCGTGTGCATAAAGCAAGGACAGTGGTAAGTCTGATTAAGACTGACTGAGGAGCCTAAAGCTGATCTTTGGTCGTTATTTTCCATTCAAGAACGCTTAGTTTGTGTTACACAAACTACAAAATCTTTTAGTTTATCTATTGCAAAATCAACGGTTACAAATATGAGTTACAAAACTTTGATACATTTATTATTATCATTGTAGTTTAACGAATTGTGGTTACATATTACTTAACACTTTTTTTGTCAACTGACTAATTTGTATCTGTATGTATTGTCAAGGTACGCACTGGTGACATTCAATTTGATTGGGATGAATCGTTTGAGCTAGAATTGGTTGAAAACCGTCAGCTGGATGTGTTGGTGTATTCATGGGACCCGCAACATCGTCACAAACTGTGTTACCGAGGCTGTGTATCATTGATCGAACTCTTAGCCCGTGGATCGACTCATCAACTTGCAGTCAAGGTATGTTTTAATTCAATGATTTTTACTTAATTTAGAAAAACTATGATGGTTGTGATAGGTCAATTACTATTTAATAACTGCGAAATTGTAGCCATATTGTGATTCCCGGATAAAATTGGTATAAAAAAATAGGTCTCTTCCTACGAAACATATGAGGCAACTACATTAACCTAGATCATTGTAACGGCAGCCCACCGACCGGGTGTGGGGATAATTTTTATACCAAAAATATTAATTCTAGAAGAAGACTGTTATAGGCTGTTGTAGAAGAGTATGGATAGATTAATGATGATGACGTTTTATAGATGGAGCCAAGGGGCACACTCTACGTGCGCATGCGACACACGGAGCCGCACGAGTTGTTCCGACGGCGGCCAGCACCCCCGCGCCTCTCCCCGCCCCCTCTGTTTGGAGCCGAGCTTGACACGGTGGTGGCGAGGGAAGTCAGACCGCCGCATGCGCCTCCAGTACCGCTGATTGTCAGACGATGTGTGGAGGAAATTGAGAGAAGGGGATTGGATATCATTGGTAAGTACAAATTATGCTAATTCTGCTATCTTTCTATTACGTAGGTATACTAAAAATCTAGCCCTGGTCAGTCTTATAGGGTTAATATTCCTAAATTTTTATCAGAATAGTTCAACGAGAAGAAGATACATTTCAGGATTAATCGAAATATAAAAGATATACTAAAACTCAAAATTATTATCAAAATGACGATGTCTAGTTGATTTTCAATTATTTTAATATACATTTTCAAAGCTCTTGTGGCGTTTTTATCGTTAGAAAACTCTGTTAAGGTAGAATATTTTGTAGTTAAATGAAAATATTTATTTTACTTCAAGTTCTCTCTTTTTGTCTTTGTAGGTCTATATCGGTTGTGTGGTTCAGCAAGTAAAAAGCGTATACTACGGGAAGCATTTGAAAGGAACGCGCGAGGAGTCGAGTTAGCTCCGGATTCGGTGCCAGACATTAATGTTATCACAGGATTATTGAAGGATTATTTGAGGGAGCTCCCGCAACCATTATTCAGTCGTTGTCTGTATCAGATGACGCTGGACGCGTTAGGTAAGTTTTTTTTTTAATTATGATGAAGAAGGTTTTGTTACAATCGTTTTGACCATTTCTGACCCATTCTCTTTTTTAACAGGAGTATGTCTGTCAGACGATCGTGAAGGCAACGCTCGTCTGATGGCTTCTATAGTAGAATGCTTGCCACGCGCCGCACGCGCCACTTTGGTCTTCCTCCTCGACCACTTAGCCCTGGTCGTTGCAGCTCAAGACAGAAACAAGATGTCTCCTCAACATCTAGCCGTCGCCCTCGCTCCACCACTAATGCTGCAGTCACAACCACCAACAGAATTGGATTACCAAAGACCAATCAACGTTCTCCAATGCCTGTTGCAGATTTGGCCAGCACCTAAGCGTTCAGGTAATGTCATCTCCTATGTCTTTTACAATGCACAAACTGACTCTTTCTGACTGCACACGTTAACTCAAAATCAATTTATTACACTTTTATTAATGCACGACTAGCACGAGTAAATTATTTTGCTACATATAATCAAAGTATAGTCTTTTAACTCTTGCACGATACTAAATTACTAGTAGGTACTATCTACAAATAGAAGCTATCGTTGATCACAACATGACAACACAGTCATCGTAACATGATATAGCTACGACATACATACATAGAGCATGCACAATACGCTTTTAGAACACTAGACAAGTCCACTTTTGGTCTAACTAATAAGCGGTACCTTAACGCATGTATGTTTGTAGACAGTTCGGCGCGGCGAGCCAGCACTCGGGCCGCGTGGAAACAGAGCCAATGCGTCGCCAGCGGCCTCACTCACCCTCCCCCAAGGTACACTACCTCTCTGTCCTACCAAACTTACTATACACTTCTTAGTTTACTATTATATTTTTCTTTTTCTCTAAATCACCTAACGTATTTTGTTAGATTTATCTATTAGGTTTTTGATCTAATAAAGATGTTGGTTGTAATTTGGCAGGCCGAGCTCCGCCCTCAGTCAGTCCATTTCGGCCTCAAGTGGCAGCATTAGCAGCATCTCCGCCGCCAGCTCTCTCGGGTCGGCCCGCGCCAGACCGCTCGCAGCCCGCACATGTATGTATTGATAGCTCATTACCTTTATTGAAAGACTAGCTTCCCTCCATGTCTCCGCCCGCGTTAATAGTTTTTCCCGTGGGAATGAGAAATTTTCCCGCAGTAAAAGTAAGCCTATGTAAGAACATAGGCTGCGGAAGCGAATAGGCATTGCGGAAGACCGCAAGGTCTATTCTATCTTTGTGCCAACTTCGCCCGCTTTAACAATTTTTCCCGTGGGAATGAGGAATTTTCCCTCGGTAAATCGTAGCCTTTATTCTTTTCCAAAGTCTATTCTATCTTTGTGCCAAGTTTCACCAAAATCGGTGCGCTTGCTGATCTCATTTCTTCCATCGCAGGTTCTCTCATCAGTCAGGGCAGGCCAATATCGTCCGCAGTCGCCGCAGCGAGGCCCGCTGCCCGCTCCGCCTCGCACTCGGCAAGTGACGGTATCGTCCCCCGGCTCGGCCAGCAGTAGCTCTGGCTCGCACAGCCCAGCGGACACAATCAAACACGGCGGCTCTGTCTCCTCCATTTTGCGCCAACCCGACCGCGCGGCCTCACCTCGCGGTGCATCGCCGCGCAACTCACCACGAGCCTCTCCTAGGGACTCGCCACGTTCCACACCACGAGACGGACCCTCAAGGGAACTTGCTTCACGTGAAATGCAACGAGAGTTGAGTCAGAGAGATATGTCACCTCGAGAAGTGCAGCGAGAAACTGCTCAAAGGGAAATGTCACCTCGTGAGATGCAGCGGGAAATGGGACAGAGAGAGATGTCACCTCGTGAGATGCAAAGGGAAATTGCTCAGAGAGAAATGTCGCCTCGCGAGATGGCACATAGAGAGATAACATCACGTGATATGGCACAAAGGGAGATGTCGTCCCGTGAGTTGCTGCAAAGAGAGATGGCATCTCGTGAAATGGCCCAACGGGAGATAACATCACGTGAAATGCAACGAGACTTGGCTCAAAGGGAAATGTCGGTGTCGCCTCGTGATATGCAGCGTGAGATGACTCAAAGAGAGATGACGACTCGTGAGATACAACGAGACATGGCTCAAAGGGAAATGTCGGTGTCGCCTCGTGATATGCAGCGTGAGATGACTCAAAGAGAGATGACGTCTCGTGAGATACAACGAGACATGGCTCAAAGGGAAATGTCGGTGTCGCCTCGTGATATGCAGCGTGAGATGAATCAAAGAGAGATGACGTCTCGTGAAATACAACGAGAGATGGCTCAAAGGGAATTGACATCCCGTGATATGCAACGAGAGATGGCTCAAAGGGCGATGTCGCCCCGTGAGATGCAGCGAGAAATGTCACCACGTGAAATGCATCGAGAAATGGCGCATAGGGAGATGTCACCCCGTGACCTGACGCCTCGGGAGACAGCGGGTGGGCTGCGCGACTCGCCGCGCTCCGCCATCCCCGGCACGTCAGCGGGGCTGGCCGTGACCCTGAACTCGGGAGCGCTGTCGCCGCGCTACAACAGCGCCACCAACCCGTTCCTGCAGCAGTACGACGAGGAGGAAGAAGCGGAGGCGTGGCACAGCGCCGACATATTCTCGCCCCCGACGCACACATAGTGCTCATAGCGAATTGAGATTTTCTAGTCAATTTTTTTAACGAATCGAAAGAGTGCTACGATTCCGCTGTATATTATGTTGTTTAACGAGCGTGGTGCGCGTTCGTGTAATGTTTGTTATATATAGAGCGAGTTACGATGTATATTATTGTGAGAATGTATACCTACTGACGCGCGAGGCATACACCTCGTCGGCCGCCGTCGCCTGCCTCGTAACCTTTTAGTGTTTATCGTATTGTATTGTACATTGTATATAATATACGTATTATGTAGGTACGCTCCAGTTTTGTACCGGTGGAAGGGCGCGGCGGCAGGCCCGCGGCGCTACACACATCATCCCACATATCAGACGCTTGCGTGCGCGCTGCACACCAAACCCGACTTGCTAACAAAAAGCTCTTTCAGGATATCATTCACATTAAAACTAAAATCAATTCATAAAACAGTCCAAACCGATGAAGATTGAAGTAGAGTCGATGAAAGTGTTGAGAGTGCACACAAGCCAGTAGCTTGAGTAGGGAGAGTGTATCATAGATCAGACGTGCGGACTGTCTTGAGACTGAGACCATATCAGAGTAGCTCGTAGATTCCACTAGCAGGACATCCGTCGTAGAACGAGCGATTACGTCACAGGTAGTAATCATCTATCAAAAGCTGCATTAAAAATGTTATTATTCTAATAATCGTCATTGTTCATTAACCCACTAAATTATATAATGTTAATTATAAAATATACTTAATAGTATTAGTAAAGCGTTTTTACGGGTCGCTGATTCTATGAAGGAATGGATTCATTATATCAGTTGAGATCGGTCACAATCTCAAGATCAGAGATGCTATGTTCGAATTTCTACTCATTAGATTGGAATCAAATACTTTAGGGTTCCATCTTTATAGTCATTGGTCATGAGATTCGAAAATAGAATCTCAGTTCTAATTCTAGCGTCTGCTAGACATATAAGAGTGGAGAAATCGACCAATGACAGCACTGATCCAACTGTCACTGCCATGATTGGTCCATTTTTTATAGAATCAAAGGTTTATTAATTATACACTTGTTTATATGTCTGTCGGAGGCTACATGGTTACTATTTACTTTTGAGCAACACTTCAAGGCGAAGTTTTGTTACTTTTACTAAGTACTTTCTACTGTTTTAAATGATAATGCACAAATGACACGACTGAAATGGGACACAAAATGTTTTGATACTTTCTTTTTTACAAAATCTCCTTTGTGGAGTCCGGTTTTGTAATACCTCGCTTCTAACTTTATAATCCGTATTTTTTATTTGAAAATAATAATATATAATCGTTAAGAGAATCCTCAAGATTTACCATTTACAGCAGTAAAACCATCAATTTAGTTGAGGATTAGCTTTGTACATGACAACAATATTTAAAGTAACCCACATTCGTAGAATAAATATACTGTATGAAGAAATCTAAACATCCTATGCCTTCGAGACCGAAAATTATCGGTTTCCGTATAGATTAGGCTGTCTTTGTCCACCCTATAATATTATCCTCATTATAAATAATATTGTATGTTGGCCTACTCGTAGTCACGTAAAATCAAATTTTACACGTTTTATTGTAGGTATATATTATACCATGCGCTACATTATTCTATGAAATGCGTTGTGTGAAGGCAATAAATAATGTTTTTTATTTACGAATACAATATTGTATGTTGTTCAGTATTGGGTAGGACGTCATAATTGTGTAGCGAGTGATAGTTTAGCTATAAGGCATTCTGAATAGCACGAGCTTCAGTTGTCGTCATTATACTAATTAGTCTATAATTTATATGGACTACTACAGGGCTTTTGATAATGTAGGACGTAATCCATCTTAAACAAAACAATGTGATTTTAAAATTATCTTTGACTTATCGATATAAAATCTCCTCAAGCCTTTTACAAATGTTAACATAAAGTCGATGCTAAATAAACATAAAAAACCATGCTAAACTTCATTGTAAGTACCTCAAGGCGCTCTTCTCGGACTAATCTTATAAATAGTGTTTGTAATTAGGAAATTATGTCAAAATCGTGTTCATTTGAACATTAATCGACGGCAATTGAAGTTTAGATGTTTGTAAGACTTGAAGTGTCGCTCGACAGTCAGTAGCCGGCCGCGAGTAGCGGTAGTAGTGTGTAGTGACTTCGGCGCACGGCTTCCGTTGGCTTATCAGCCTCCGCCCTTGGGACCCACACTCACGCGGTAGTAGCTAGTGAATTCACCTACAAATACTTATTGTTTTAACCATTTATACTACCGAACTTATAATAATTACGGTAGATGTGATGGTAAAGTTGTTGTTTGGTTTTGATGCTACTTGGGTTTTTCAAACATAGTAAAGTACATGCGAATTAATATGAGGCTTTGAAAATATTGCAATATACAAAGAAAATTAAATTTTAGTACTTACATGTTTAATAGATTGTTTATGAGATGATTATTGAAACGTATTCAATACTTATTATATTATTAATATTATATTCTACTCAGTAGACTGAACACTAAATAAACATTTTAAAAACTATGAAATTAGTTTTAAAAGAATTCAAGCAGCATCAATATTGTTTTGTAGCTGCTAAGAGTTATCTTTTTATCCCTATCAAATATCTATAAATATTAATTATATAAACGACAACTTTTAATCTCGCTTTTGCAAAATTAATAAATGATATTAACAGAGTTATTTAAAATAGTACCTTATATATAATTATATCTTGGTCCTCGAAATATTACATGAGAATCTTTTTCTAGAATTTATTTATTGTATAGAGAATGTATAGTAAATAGTGGATGTTTTATAGTTGTTGTCGTGATGTGAGGGTGCGAGGGCACGGGCCTGGTTCGTTTGATTTGCGAGGCATTGGCCTCTGATAATATCAGTATTTCGACAATTTGGTAAAGTAGCGTTACTACGTGTACTTCGTAACGGTAAACGCCGCCCGTATCTGTACCGGGCGGCTGAAACACACGAAAATAAAATAATACGACGTTATTTATACTTTTATTTATTCCTCTTTTCCACCTTCCCTATTACAGCGACCATGTGCCTGAATCAACATACACATACAGCGCAGTTGAGTTACATAATTTTATGTATTAGTAGGGAAGCCCAAGAGGGAATTTCGGGATTTATTCTGACGATACCTTGCATCGTGTTATGTACTTCGACTGTATATGAGGCCCAAATAAGCATTCGTACTTTTCGAAAATTTGCTACGAGCAAACTCAGTCAATCTTTTGAATGGGAGCATTTTTAAGGCTAACTCAACATCCCCCACTACTTAAAATAAAAACATGATTTAACCTTTTATTCTTCCTACTACTAATCTTTCGATTCCAACGGCGCTTGAGTAACTACCAAATTAACATCATGGGCTTCACTGAATCATTTATTTTTCTGTGTGTCTGTACTTCTGTCTTTATGCTTATCTGTCCTCCTGCTAATCTGGGATTTTGCTATTCCGGGATTTTGCGTATCTGTCCTTCTGCTGCGGAGGGCTAAATATGACTAGGTACTAGCTGACAATACGAAAGGAGAAGTACAAGTAGTTTTTAATTTTAATTGGCTGTGTTGAAAAGGTATGACGAATCAAGCTCCACCGGACTCGGGGTACAAGTAGAAGGTAGAGCCGATGCACTCATATTATTATGTTGCAAACAACAAGCTATGTCACACACGACAAAAGACACTACAAAAAATTACAAAACGAGGACTACCAGTAGTCTATTAAAGATTTTTCTTTACATTGAATAGAATAGATACTAGTTCCAACCATATATGTACATCGCAATCCTTTGACGTACCTTCATGACTACTGGGTGCTACTGGTGAATTCTCTCATTTATATCGTTTTTTGAAAATGAAATGATAACGGCATAACGGCTATGACAGCCATCTATCGGGAATATTAAGGAACAACCTACAATGAAATTTGAGCAAAGTCTGAAACTTTTATGAATACTCCACCATCTCTATCTCTATCTATGTGGGGGACGTCTGCGAGTGGCGCAGACGGGTGATCAGCTCCCGGTATGGGAACTATTTCACCCCTAATCCCAGCCTGATGATGCCACTCATCCGTGTGTAGTGAGCTTCCCCTCCTATCCGCGCGTCTCGCCTTCAAGAATGTGTCGCGCAGCCCGCTTCCCTAGGCCCCCAGCTACAAGAGCGGTAACCGGGAATGCGCGGACGGGCAAGCTGCGGGCGGATGGCCACGGTGTCGGCATGGTGTCTCTACCGGGCCCCCACCCCGCAAGCCCTACGCACCGCCCCAGAACCGTCCGCAACCGAGGGGTTCGAGAGCTTGCCGCACAGTTTTTCCACCTCTCTCAGGTTCGCAAAGACTAGTGGTTCTGCTACTACTCAGCATCATGGCACCATCAAGGGGCTCTGGTTTTACTGCTGCCCCTGCGTCATCCCCTCGAACCTAATACTCCACCATACTCGTACTAAAGTCCGCTCTGCGGTAAAGTGGTCTGAACGTGTTTTCACTGTCCACAACCAGATGACACTTTTACAAACAATTAGAAAATACCAACAATATATTTTTACATAAGTACATATAAAGTCACGCCTCTTTCCGGAGGGGTAGGTAGTGACAAAGACATAAATAGATTTTTAAGTGTTTGATATGAACGTTTTAGAGACTTTCAGTCGATACAATGTTGTCATCGTTACACGATGAATATTGTAATTAGATCGCCGATTTTATCGTTCAAATTATTGTTATATAAAAGAAGATAAAATTATATAGATTAAACTGAAACCAATTTTATCGCTGTCAGCTACATTTTTATAAAATTGGTTGCTATAGCATAAACGTGCCGTATTTTTTGACAATTTTTTTACAGGAGGGATTCAATTTCCGTTTCAGTGAGGACGAATGCTTTCAAATGAGCCACTGTAATGGGCTGAAGTTAGATATGATTTTGAAAGGTGTCATATTATAGGTACAAAAACAGTTAGGTTACTCAGATCACTAAATTCTAACACATAAATATATTATGACGAAGATTTTTTTTTTTTTTTTTTTTTTTTATTTATTAAGGACAGCCAGTAGAAGTTACAATTAAACTTACAATCTACGTATAAACGTTCTTAAAACTAGGACTAAATGCACTCCTTGTGAAGGCAGCCACAACATCTTAGAATACTACATAATAATGTAAAAATTAAAAAAAAAGTTAAATATGAATGGTTGCAAATACTTCTTTGATTATAAAATGAAATGCAATTTGCGTTAAAAAGCAGAAGTAAGGAAGGAAAAAACAGCTCAACACTTTTTTTTGTAATAGTACATAGTTTACTAAATTAAATCATATAACTAGTAGTAGACTTTCCAGGTTATTACTGATGGATGATGATTGTGGTTTGTAAAAGCCTTTAACTTGATCTTATCGATAGATAGGTATTTATCTTCTAAATAGCCTTCTTTACGTTCATAGGCGTTGCTGTGCCATCGAAGCCTGTAATAATGGCTGCGACGTGTGAACTTAGAGAGCTGAAGTGCCGGAAAGTGCTCAAAGCTAAGAGCACTTTAAAACCAAGCCATGCCAAGATTTTAGAAAGGTAGAGAGGAGGCAGGTAAAGAATGCATTTGGGTCAAGTGTGCCCCTCAAAAACTCATTTATACTTGAGCAGCTTTAAGCAGACTTTAATATATTAGAGTTGGTACTGAACTAAGCAGTTTTTTTCTGTAAAGTACGAGTATTTATCAATATTTAAGGTTTCACAAAACGCCAAAAGCTATTGTAGTAAAACGTTTGAAAATCAGCATTTTCTACTGCTAATTGGCTCAACTGCTTTTAGTAAAAATTACGTAGTTATCTTGAAATTTAAAAAAAGGTACAGAAGCCAGCACATTCGGTTGGACATTCACACTACGAAATTCACACCTACCGCTATAGAATACAGGCTACTGTACATATCATTTCCAAATTATTTGAAAACATTTATACTTTCTGTAATACTCTGTATAAGAATAATAAAGTACACGAAAAATCATGAATTTGCAGTTTACTCACGCGCTCTGTGTCAGTTTACTCACGCGCTCTGTGTGAACCGGTCGTGCCGTACTCCGTCCGTGCGCCCTCGCGCTTACGACGATCACTTTCGTGGTGCTTTATTTACGATACCGGTGTACGTGTACGTCATCGCGCACAGAGTAGCCTAACATTCAGAGACGCCTAAATGTCTACTACTAAATTCGTGAAACCTGAGTCAAGCAAGGTTCAAACCAAACTTTTGAACAGCACTTTTCTCCAATCTAATAATTCTACGACCCCTGGAGACATGAGTGTCGACGGTTCGCTTATTGAAGATAGATCTATACTGGAAGACGTGACCCCTCCCCCACAAATTACCCATAGACGAAAAACAGAGAAGAATGTGGAACTTGAAGGGCCAGACTTACAGATTTTCCAAAATAATATTTTGTCTACTATGAAGTCTTTGTTTATCGAACAGGATCTTAAATTTTCTAATGAATTTGCTGAATTGAAAAAATCGATCAATTTTATCAGTCAGCAATACGATGACTTAAACATAAAGGTGGAACAATCGGATAAGCGTATCTCGGCCTTAGAGGAACGTGTAGCGCCTAGTGACCGACGTATTGATCTGCTCGAGTCCAAAATAAACGTCCTGGAGCAGCAAGCTCGTCACTGTAACGTGGAGATTCACAACCTTCCTGAGAAACGGAACGAAAACCTTTATGAAATAATTGAGAAACTGGGAATGGCAGTTAAACTTCAAGTTAAAAAACAAGATATCGCAGCAATCCACCGTGTTCCGCATGCCGATATAAAAATTACTAGACCCAAGAACATTATAGTGAAATTCTGTAATCGCTCAATGCGCGACGATTTTATCGCTGCTGCCCGTCTGGCAAAAGGAGTCACCTCAGAAACTATAAATATCCCTGGGCCGACGCAAAAAATTTACATAAACGAGCATTTAACTCTGCAGAACAAGATTTTGTTTCGGGAAGCTCGCCTGGCTGCAAATAAAGCAGGTTTCAAGTTCGCCTGGGTCAAACACGCGTCAATATTTGTACGAAAGAGTGAAACGTCTCCAGTTATTTCAATACGTTCTAGCTCAGATATTGCTAAAATTCACATTTCTAAATAATACTCAAGTATTCTTATTTATAATACTCGAAATTTTTTTGTGCAAGTCTATTAACGTCGTAACACTAAGTTGTATCTTACCGCTGCATTACTCTGTACGCTTGCTTTCGTTCTGCATTGTTATCATAAATAATTTTGCGCTTACCGTCACTCATAGTAATAATTATGGCACTGAAGTTGTTTTTACTATATTTTTATATCCAAAAAAACTTCAATACTATTGTGCGTGGTATCCTATTTTTTTAATGATTATAACACATTATTCGCGAAAAACATTTTTCCACTTTTTACTAGCAGACAATACAAAGACAAATTACACATTTACAATACGTTTGATTTGCTATAAATTATTGTGCATTTATCGCTGGTGTTGCAAGTGCTTAATACTACTACACTATACATGCAATAGAGCATATAATAAACTGACTGGCTGCTCATTTTGTCATGCAAATCTGCTATGGATTACCCACCTTAACTACTTTGTTTACTTATTTCTTAGTAACTACTTTAACGCTTACCATTCACGAAACATTTTTTATCTAATTACTTTAGTGTATCACTCTCGTACTAATGGATAATCTAACAGTTTATTATCAAAATTGCAGAGGCTTGCGAACAAAACTCAGTACTTTATACACTAATATATTGTCAAATAACTATGACGTCATTATATTGACGGAAACATGGTTAGTACAGAATATTAATGACAATGAATTTATAGATTCCCGGTACTTAGTATATAGGTGTGACAGGGATAGACAGGCGTGTGGCAAGCTGGACGGCGGCGGCGTTCTGCTCGCGGTCCGCCGTGGCTTGCAGTGCTCGCGCTTTACTGTGGGACGCCTTGGGAACCACGGCTTGCCCCCTAACATTGATCATGTTGCAATCAAAATACCTTCAAGTACTAATGGTGCTTGTAGTTTAATATGTGGTTTGTACATACCCCCTAAGCAAAACTATGAATGTTATAGCTCAATTTTTAATATTTTACAAAATGAATTATTAGATAATACGATAGACAAATATTGCGTTGTTGGTGATTTCAACCTCCCCACCATATCTTGGAAGTTTAATGATAATAACACAGAATTTCTGCCCCTCCCCCAGCTTAATCCACTGCCTATTGTTGACTGTTTTCTTAATTTTTTTAATACAATAAATGCCAAACAGATTAATTATTTTGAAAATAACAATGGCCGTATTTTAGATTATTTCCTAACAAATATAGAAATTAGTTGTTGCACCTCACCGCCCAGCGTACTTGTGCCTATTGACGTCCAACATCCTCCTTTTCTTGTAAAAGTCTCATTTAATTTCCCTTTTAAACCAATGAATTGTAATAATATTCCAAGATATCGCTTTCTAGAGGGGGATTATTTACAAATTAATAAAGAAATTACTGATATTGACTGGGTGTCCACTCTTGGTGATGTATCAACTGATTCCGCCACAGATATTTTTTACGAAAAGATATATGCAGTTATAAAAAAACATGTACCTTCTAGGTCTCCTAAATCTGGTGAGTATCCAATATGGTTTTCCAGACCGTTAATACATATTTTTAGGAACAAAGAGTCATCATGGATTAAATGGAAAAAATATGGAAGTAAATCTGACTATAAGCTTTTTTCTGAATTGCGTAGTACTTTCAAA
Organism: Teleiodes luculella; assembly: GCA_948473455.1. Classification (NCBI taxonomy): domain Eukaryota; kingdom Metazoa; phylum Arthropoda; class Insecta; order Lepidoptera; family Gelechiidae; genus Teleiodes; species Teleiodes luculella. Next base: position 4,753,369 of record OX419588.1, on the reverse strand, counting down.
AAGGAATGTAAAGAATGCTTTGATAAGTATATAAATACAATAGAGGAGGGAATAAGGAGAGATGTAAAGGTATTTTGGTCCTATGTTAAACACCGTAAAAATAATTCAGGTATACCTAACTGCATGAAATACAGTGACACTGAATCTGATGACCCACAGAAAATATGTGATTTCTTTTTAAGCTTTTTTAAATCAGTTTATGAAGTTAGTAATGCGCATAATTTTAACGTTAATGACAGCCATCCTTACAGTCCTAATTGTAACATTGTCCCGGATATACATTTGACGAAAGCATCTATTGAAAAAGAACTTAAAAATTTAGACATAACTAAGGGCCCGGGGCCAGATGGACTGCCGCCATTTTTCTTAAAGCAAACGGCCAAAAGTATAAGTAAACCTTTATTTATTCTCTTCAATAAAAGCTTACAGGAAGGTGTGGTTCCTAAGATATGGAAAACAGCCAATATTACTCCAGTATTTAAGGATGGTAGTAAGAATGATGTGACGAATTACAGGCCCATCTCCCTTTTGTCCACATTGTCAAAGGTTTTCGAAAGACTTATACATAATTTTATTTATCCCATATTACATTCCAACATTATCCCAGAACAACATGGTTTTGTTAAAAACCGGTCCACAGTTACAAACTTGATGCTGTATACCAACTTCTTATTTGAACATTTAGATAATCGCTGTCAAGTAGACTCAATATATACAGATTTTCAGAAAGCCTTTGACAAGGTGGACCATTTACTACTTCTTAGAAAAATTGCATATAATGGCATAAGGGGCAACTTACTCCGGTGGTTTGCATCCTATGTACAAAATCGCTCTCAGAGGGTAGTAATAAATGGTTTTACTTCTAGGTCGACACAAGTTAGCTCAGGCGTTCCCCAAGGCTCCATTTTAGGGCCTTTGCTATTCATTTTATTCATTAATGACATAAAAACTTGTTTTAAGCATTCCGATTTTCTTTTATATGCCGACGACTTAAAAGTGTTTCGTAAAATTGTTACTATTGAGGATTCAAACAAACTTCAGGAGGATTTAAATCGTCTGTCTGTCTATTGTCATTCCAATAACCTTTATCTTGCTGCGAGTAAATGCAAAAGCATTACATTCACTAAGAAAACTAATTTTATTAATTGCACATATTTCATTGGTAGTACTCCATTAGAAAAAGTTCAGGTTATTAAAGACCTTGGTATCTTCATTGACAATAAACTTCACTTTAATATACACATCGATAAAATCATTAACCGAGCCTATCAATTATATGGTTTCGTAATTAGAACCTGTGTTTCCTTTAAGCTTTCTAGCACTTATTTATTACTATTTAAATCCCTTATAAGATCCCAATTAGAATATGCCTCTGCAATTTGGAACCCGTATTATGGTAAGTATAGTGACAAGTTAGAGAGAGTGCAGAGTAAATTTCTTAAGGTAGTAAATTATAAATGTTTCCATACTAAATTACCCTATAGTATTTCTTTGAGTAAATTTTCACTTATATCTTTGAAAAGCAGAAGAATTTTACTAAGTCAAATGTTATTGTACAATATCTGTAATAATAAATTTGATTGTAGCCAGCTAGTAAACATGATACACTATCGAGTCCCTAGTAAAACACAACGTATATGTAATTCTGTGACAGGTCGAATGTTTGAACTGAAACTATGCAGAACGAATGCAGGTAAACGTGCTCCTATAAGAACTATCATGAGTTCCTACAATGATCATTTTATATACATTGATATGTTTTATCTGACTTCTTACTCCTATAAGAAAAACGTACTTGCAAAGCTTGATCAATTATGTTCTTGTCCCATAGGTGCCTGCCTATGTTAGTAGGTAGGTAATTTATACATTAATTAAAATACAATAATAATATGATGTACCTCAACAGTATTTTACTGTTAAAATTAACATACTGTAGTGTTGTTATTGTTTAGGCGTCTTTGTTAATAAAGATACACATCTGGGGATAATGGTGCTGGTTGTGCAAATAATTAAGTTCTTAGCATATATTTTTAAACAAATCACTGTACAACTGTTTATTGTCCTTAATAAATTAAAAAAAAAAAAAAAAAAAAAAAATATGACTCGATCTTCAGTTTATTTGAATTTAAATTCAGAAAAGTGGATTCAGTGCACGCGCCTGGATTTATTGGACATCGATAAACGAGGGCCGGGCTTAAGGTACTTGAGCCCTGGCTTGGGGCAGGTTTACAACGATTATATACGAGTAACTTGTACGCAAGAGCAGTCCGCCCGATAAAACTTGATGCGTCGATTTGTTACATTCGCTTGCATGGCGCAAAAAACCATAGACAGTAGCCGGCAGAACGAAATTAGCGACCATATTCTGCATGGAACGAAAAACGCATGAAAACTCGAAAACACGCGTTTTCTCATACATAAGACTAATCCGTTCTAGATCGATTGTTTACCCCTGAAAACCCCCATATACCAAATTTCAGCGAAATCGTTATAGCCTTTTCCGAAAACACAGAAATAAATATATAGGTACATATTTAAATTTACAATTATTTCTCGTTAAAGGTATAATATATAAATATATAAATTACTAGCGTTTGTGCCGTATAGATAGAGCAACACCTATGCGCATTTTGTAACTGATCCTATGACGTAATTTTGGGGAATTGATATGACCAGGGAGATTGTCTACAATAGATACATATACAAATATACAACATCCAGACACAAGGCAAACACAAGTGCTCATCATACGAATGTTTGCTTTGGACAGGATTCGAACCCGCGACCCTGTGCTTCGAAGGCAGACGTACTACCAACTAGGCTACGGGGTCGTCAAATACACATAGAATACCGTAAATAGCGCCCAACCAAATTCGATAAAAATCCATTTCTGACCCCACTCAATGTCATCATAGCCCAGCGGGGATCAAACTGTGATCGTTTCATAAAACACTAGACTATTCAACTATATGACTTTCTAAGAACAACACTTTGCTTTTCTTATATAATAAACAGAGAATGCATGTTCATTCCAAGAGTGCAAGAGATCCTGAATTACTAGTTTATAATAGTTTGCCTAAATTGACGTACTACAGAAATCAGTGTAATGGAATGTGTGTAATTTTTTTTATTGCTAGGATATAAAATCATTGCCAAGGAAGTTTTGTTAGACTTAAGCTGTTGACATTTAAGATGCATGTTAGCTAAGAAGTTCTTTTTGTTATTAACTTTAATTCCTAACATTAAAAACAACTTTTGCATGCCAAGTCTGGTGAAATGTCTTTATGTCATTTCATCTGTAATTATGAACATTCTTAGATTTTCGCGGTTGTTAACTGCACTGACACACATTTTGACAGACAGTACAGTAATTCTGCCGCCGTGACCATGATCGATGTAACTCGGTCGAAATATCGGTAAGGTCAATTTAAAACGAAATCGTGGAGAAAAACCGTGAAAATCTGTGTTAGTATCTGTAATTATGTACCACAATTCTAGCAAATAAATATATCTATATACTCGTACATTATACGTAGCATATAAAAATGCTTTCACCTTCCGCTGTCAAAGTAGATGAGAAAAAAGATTAGGTCATAAGGGTAGGCGCACACGAGAAGCATGTTAACGAGCCTCCCATGGATGATAACGGCAGTGGACAATGGCCACTCGCCTTTTACGAGCTAAAATGTCGCTTTGGATAATATTATTATCTCATTTTCCATCGCTGAGTCAGGGTCAGCGTGTGTCACTTACACACGCATTGTTTTACCGGGTAACATTATGAATTTTGTATGGCTTTGGGTTAGAGCGTCGCGGTGGCCAAGTGGCTAGGGCCGTTGACTTCCATTCGGAAGTTCGCGAGTTCAAACCTCTGCAAGTACTAATATGTTTTCTTTACGTCTTTTCATACGTTTTTTCGACGCTCTTTCGGTGAAGGAAAGCATTGTGAGGAAACCTGTTGCGAAGTTTTCAGAAATAAGATATATAATAATAAGAAGTTAATAGTTTTCAGAAATAAAATAATGTCTTCTTTCAGTAAAATGTTCTATCTACAATATTTAAGGTACTTTCCCTCCATGTGGCATAGCCGTGGGACGCCCTGTATAAGCCATCTTCGGGTGCACCAGCAGCGCCCCACCGATTAGGAGTCGAAGTGGTCGCCATGACCGAAAACGGTCGGAAGGATCATCATCATCATCATCATCAGACCGCTGATACAGATACCTAAATAAGTATACAACATGCAGACACAAGGCAAACACAAGTGGTCATTACACGAATGTTTTCCCTGAGCGGGATTCAAACCCGCGACCCTGTGCTTCGAAGGCAGACGTATTACCGACTAGGCTACGGGCCTTTAATTTATTCTGAAAATCTTTTATTTCGAAGCACGAATTGGTGCAAGGGTGAAATAACCAAATAACTGTTAAATACTTATGCTGGCGGCGTTTCAGATCGCTATTCTTGTTCGGGTATTTGTCATATTGTTTCGTCTGCTGAGAAAAGTTGTATGAAAAAGAATCTTTATTTTTGCTGTCAAATAATAATAATTACCTGAAAAAGTAGTTTTTTTTTCATGGCGGGGGCGCGAAAAGCTCATACATATATAATTTCTAACTACGTCGTAGACTTTAGCCTACACGAGAAAAAGATTGATTACATTCTACTTCGAAAAAGGTATATTTTTTGCTTTAAGCCATCAACGGTCCCGAAATATAAGTCCATGTCATAAGGTAAGCGGCCCGCGTGCGGCATACTAATGGGGTCAAACAATGCTCGCATGGAGATAACGGTGGTTACAGGAAATGAGGAATTATGTACAAGTACTAGAGAAAATACCTCGAATACATTCCATGCGCCACTATGCCGGCAGCGGGAGGCGGGCGGAATGCACGGCGAGAAGAAAAAAAACACAAATTCCATATAAGTTAGAGATCGCGATCTCCAATTCATATTTTTATGACTGCGCTTCGCGGGTGTCGTTTCTATATACGCTGTACAATAGTTGTTCAATGGGTACGGATAGTTCTTTGTGGACTTACGTTTTTCAGTTAGAGCGTCGGTCGGTGGTGTGGTGCTTCAGACCACACCGTGGTAGTAGTCTTCCATTCGGGATTCGCGGGATCGAATACATACCAATGTACATAATATATATATTTTTGGATTTGTACCTATGTTACTAATTTTGTATTTTGTGTGTTAGCAAAATTGTTTGAACGTAGCAATAATGGAAATGAACCAAAATGAACTAACATTCATTTTAGATATTTTTAAAAGATCCGCTAATCTAAATCCTTGTCAGAATGTAAGAACAACCAATTTTGCAGATGATTAAGAAAATAAATTTTATATAATATGTATAATGTAAGATTTCGCTTATCTACGTGGTTTTCGTGTCTATCATTGTTTGCTGGTAGATCAACAATATTGTAAAGGTCACCACCATTAATAACAGTGCCACGCCATTTGGAGGTAGGGCAGTACTTATGATAAATTACAATATCTAAGAAATACACGCGGCTATTTACAAAATAAGTAGGTTACTTTTAAATGTGTCATCATAAAACAAAATTTTCCTTATAAATTCATGTAATTTTGATTATTGCTATACTTAAGTTAAGGGGTTAAGGGTGGTTTTTCTTCGTTTATACCAATATTTCACAGGTAGGTAATTCAATCCGTTACCACCCATTACTTTAATATTTAATTAATTTTATTTCTCAATATCTCTCTTATCATTATTTACCACTTATGACTAGTTATGATTCTCCGTCTATCAAGAGAGAGTTGTCCCACGTATCTAAGCATTTAACAAAAAAAAAGTTGCAATAAATACTGAACATCTTTCTCCGTGATAAAATAGGCTATTTAGTATCTGGCTACAAAGAAAGAAACCCGGCAAAATTAATAAGTCGACTCTCTCAAGAGCCTTTAAAAATACAATGCAGAATGTAGCGCGCGAGCATCGTGGAAAGGCAATGTCTCAACAATACAATGACAAATTGTTGTTACGTCTCTCGAGGCTGGAATCATTATTCTTGATTGCACTTGTCTCTGTCTTTCAGTGATTTCATTATACAATTTTTACCAAGCGAAAAGGGACAGGATTTCTAAAGTGGTACTAGAGAAATATTACGCGCAACGGTGCCTTGTTGATTTCATTTCATTAGAATAAATTGTTGTGTAGTCCAATCCAACGTAAGTTGTTTGTATATTAGTTTTATATACAGGAAGTATTTGTAATTGCTTAGTAATCAACGTACGGCCAAAAAATTGGATTACTATTACCACCCTAAGGTTGAAAGACGCTTCCAGATTCATAGGTGTTAAAGATTAGTTTCGCTTGCAGATTGTTCTGACAACTGCTATTGCCATTCGAATATTACAATAATTATCATAACATCAGGAATTACAAAGATATATTGTCAAAACTATACAATTCATAAGTTTGTACGTTTGACCCAAATAGAGGTGTAAGTTACTTTTCACATTGTTATGTTTCTCCTGTGAAATAAATCTGCTACAAAAATAAGTTTTTCTATATACTACTCTGTCAATATGTTTTACGTGATGTAAAAATACTGATATCTATGTTATGTGTATGTATATTTTAGTTCCATTGACATAGCATTGTTTTGTATTAACTAAATAAAAAAGTAACTTATTTGCAGACGTAACCGCATTTTCATAGTTTACACGAATAATCCAATCGAATCGGAATCCCTTGCAGTTGTTATTTACCCGCCTTGAAATAGGAATCGAGGCGGTTTGTATGCAAATATGAACCTGCTTTGAATTACGTCCGGCTTACTGCAGTATGAGGCTAACGTGGAACTAAATACACCGACTGAAATACAGTAGCATTCGAGTGAAAACTATTAAACAAGCTTTAGTAACTAGGTACAGTCAACTGCAGAGAATGCTACCTAGCTGACATCTCAAACACGGCCAACTGACCCTAAAATGGGCAGAACCAACTTAGTGCATATTTGCCCAACACTTCCTACCAAACACGCTTCAAAGATGTACCTTCTTGGAATTTAGTTCAGAGCTTCCTGTTCTAGTCATGAAGAGGAAAAAAATTGGGATAAGAAATTGAGCCGGTTGAATGTAAACTATGTTGTTTAAGAAACTGGCCAATATTTATACAGATTTCTTCAACTTTTTGTAAACACTTAATTTTACTTATTTGTATCCATAAAATTTAAATTAATAAACAAATATTTCTGAAAACGATCACCTCAATAATTATTTATGTTTTTAGTTTCGAAGCTGTATGTGTGCAGTTAGCCAGTAAACCCATGCATGCATAATTACATGCATTATGATGCAGCTGAAAATGATTTAACTAAATCGCTTACATAGCTTCGATTTACATACAAAATTATTCTGGACTGTATTGCATGCACGTTATGGGATTATAGATGTGAACGTAAACTAAAGGTTACATTTGAAATTGTGTGCATATTTCCATACTAGCTTCTCTCAACGCGGCTCCGTCTGAGTGAATAGTTTTTCTCGTGGGAATGAGGTATTTTCCTGCAGTAAAAAGTAGTAACACGTCCCCCTAAAATTCCTCACCGAGGGGCTCGAGTCTACCCTGAGAATCAGGGTGAATAGGAATAAGGCCTATTCAGTAGTGTAGTAATTATTACTATTTTAGATCCTAACAAAAAAAATGTACTTGGGGAGAACTCGAACGTGTCTGGGTCATACATGTGCAATTGTGCATACGCTAACAGATGGTATCCGTTGAAAAACTAATAAACTAAAGTTGTAATTCTTGTCTACTTTGGTTGCGTTCCGATTCACGAGGTAGCTGATATCTCGACTATTTTGCTTTCTTACTGAAAACTTGCGCTGCTTAGCATTTAAATTGTTGGAGTTATTGCAATCCCGGGGGTGCCCGGGGATATACTCGTAGCTGCAGACGTTTGAGTAAGCTAGCAGCTGAGATGCTGGCTGGAATCTGTGAGCTCAAAGATTAACTTACTAGACTCAGGACAAGATTGAGCTTGACTCTGTTCCTGCATATTTGATACTGAAAGATAAGAAATTTTACCAAAGTAGTAATACTTTTTTCGCGGAAAATATTAAACCTTCACTGAAAAAGTACTAAATGCGCATGAGAATAACTGGTTTGCACTTATTAGGTTAGGTTTGGTTAAGTGTGCTAACCAGTAATTTTGGTGTACATTTGATATTTTTATAAATCAAAGCTAAAGTGAAAACCATTGTGCTCTGGACATGAACCCGCAAAAAACAATAGATATTTTTAAAACATGTATTAAAATTCCTTTTTTAGATTAATAAGCACAGTAAATTTCATGCATAACACTTCCTCGATATATTATATTGCTTTAGATTATTTTTAGTTCTTTTATAAATTAATTGAATATCTTATGTTGTAGATGCTTGGGAAAATCTTTTGTTCAGCACCGGACGTCTGTTGTGTTTGAAGGTATATATTTATTCTCATTATAATAAAGTTCAATATACTCAAAATTGACTTATTTTCTTGTTATAGTAATGTGAAAGTATGTTGCTTGCAATATAGCTGTGAGTAACATCAGCAGCTTACGAGCGAGCCGCGGGCCGTGGGCTGGCATAAACTGCTGGAGGTTGTATTTGCATACCGTATTTTTACAAGATAACGACCATCTTGGCACTTTACTTGCTTTTTATTATTTAATTAAGTTAATTAAGAAAGTCTCATGTTGTGAATCCAGTTCATTATGTAGGTATATTTTAAAATTAATAGAAGGAATTTCACTTCAAGTTCCTAAATTTTCACAAACTGACTGCTCTCTACTTTTTTTTGGAATATAATGCGATGGATTTTTGTCATATAAGGGTCTGGAGGGAATTAAAGTGCTGATATCAACTTTAGTACGTGATTATATGAGTCAGAGAACAAATCATTTAAATTAATTAATAAACTGTAAGCATTACGCTTTATGAGTATATTTCAGATACGGCTTACAATTAAGCTGAAACGAAATGAAATTTTAGATCACTAAGTTAAGTAAAATAAAGTTACATTTAGTAGCGAGTTTAGTAAAGCAAAATGTGCGGTCTTTGGTTTTCCTAATCAGTTTAATCTTACAGATTGATATCGCAACGAGCTGTGTTTGCCTATGAAAATGGTACAGAAGTCAGCACATGCGGTTGGATATTCGCACTACGATATTCACCCCTACCACTACGCAATACGGACGCTCTCAAGGTCAACCGGTCAGCCGCGTGTGCTAGCTACTGTACCAAATAAACTGATTCATAAAAGTTTTGTCTAGACAACACCATTAATCATTGAAAATGTCAATATTTCTGAGTTGGGTAAATGTAAGTATTATTTTGTATCGTGACTTTCGTTTTGTCTAAGCGGTTTGTGCTCTTATTGGATAAATTTAAATATCAGCCACATTTTAGTGACAATAGTCTCTGGTATGTATAAGGAATTTGTAGGCATAATTTTTACTTTACTGAATCATGATTCAGATGGTGATTCTTGGATCCAATGCAAACAATTTAAAAGCTGACAATATCGTAGAATAACACTCTAATTTTGCTACCATTGAATAAATCATAAAATGAACCAAAAAAAAAAAAACTTTATAATTACTTATTATTGAAAATGTATCTCCTGTTCATACCAAACACTGTTAAAAAGTTAGTAAAAAGTACCACATCACAGCACACGCAAGCGAAGTGCGAGGGGAGTTAATTAAAAAGTTGACTGTGAATTCGGTAAACAAAGAGAGCGGGTCAAGAGATGCTCCGTCACCGTCACTCGCGACGAGTGGTCTCACTGCGAGGTCCTTCACTCTCTGAATTATGAATTAAAGCGTAGTTGAAGAGGAGAATGAGTTTTATTCACACCGACATATACAGAGTGGATGAGACAGCTAAACAAATTTTTCAGTTAAATTTTTTTTTGAGTTTCATTTCTATGTATTATGGGACCCCCTAAATTTATTGTTTTTTTTTTCTATTTTTGTAAAAAAATCCTAATGCGGTTCACAGAATACATCTACTTACCAAATTTTAACAGTACCTATAGGTATTATAGTTTCGGAATAAAGTGGCTGTGACATACGGACGGACAGACAGACAGACAGACAGACATGACGAATCTATAAGGGTTCCGTTTTTTGCTATTTGGCTATGGTACCCTAAAAATCATCATTCCAGTAAAAATATATTTTTTTAACAATTTATTGTAAGATTATTGGAAAATAAGTATCTTCAACCTACACGGTTTAAATATAGAGAGACGACACAACCCGTCTGCTTATTTCTGAATAAATATCTTACACCCAACCCACCAATAATATTCAACTTCACTATCACTATCACTATCATCACTACATAGTATAAAACAAAGTCGCTTTTTCTGTCCCTATGTCCTTCCCTTTGTACGCTTAAATCTTTAAAACTACGCAACGGATTTAGATGCGGTTTTTTTTAATAGATAGAGTGACTCAAGAGGAAGGTTTATATGTATAATACATGCATAATATGCTTAAAGATAACCCACAATAACCATTTTCCCGTGCGGAGCCGGGGCGGGTCGCTAGTTTCATATAAACTTAGTAACGTGACCGGCCACTTTGTATGACAAGTTGAATTTTATTTTTGTGATTTCAATCTATGTTCCTTAGGGAAAGGTGTTCAGTTCATGAGTAGGTACTACCACTATGTTGCGTATTAATAATCAGTTTAACATGGTGTTTTTCTAGCTGAGTAAGGTACTAACTAATGTTTATTAACTATGCGGTATAAGAGCTCTACCTTAATAAAACAAAATCAACTGAAAAAAAAAACGCCTAACACAATACTCGTATTTAAAAGTAGGCTAATTCAGTAATTACTTTTTTGCAACATTAATTCTAAATTATACTTATTAAAGATCTGAAATCCAAGAACATAAGAAACAAACTCGAGACAGTAAATAGATTATTCGGATTAAATAAACCGAGAGTTTACAAAAGAAACGTCCGAAATCTGTAGGTAATTGAAGCCGTACACGTTGGCATTTTCGCAATTCAATAAAACTGCTTACGGCTCGGGCAAAATGGAATTTAAGAAGTATTTCATTTGGACGGCAAATACTTTTGCTGGAGACTAGACATTACGATTATTAGAAAATAAGTATCAACCCACACGCTGTTTTTGTGTTTAGGTTTGAAAAGTAAAAGCAATCCATTTCAATTTCATTTATTTTTTATTAATTTTATTTTATTTTATTTAAAGGCTCTAGAATTTTAATACGCAGTAGAGACGGTTGGTTTGTTTCATAAAAATGTAACAACTATGACTCTACTTGTGAATGTTATTGGGTGTGGTTGTTGTTGGGAGGGGATAAGGGTTTACCCTTTATTTTAATACGTTTTTTTAAAGTGGCTACCGTAGAAACTAGTGAATGGGTAGAAAAATCTTCTGTGTGACCAACCACATCCTGCGATCCCCAATTTACAGGCAAACGCGGATAATGGCAACTTCTCCCTTTTAATAGTTGGCAGCATTTCCCTTTCAAAAGTTTTCAAGATGTTTGCTTTCTTCAGTGAAGTGAAGCTTAAACTTGTATGCCTTATAGCAATAGGCTGCTTTTTGTAGTGCAATAAAATAAAATTAATCAGACACGAAAAGAAGAACAATAGAAATAATCGCACGAGTCATTGCTTTTGCACATGAATAATTTAATCTGTGTCTAACATTTCAAACTTTCATAAATATAATGAAACTATGTATTACAAATTGTGACTCCGAAAATACCTACTTACATTAAAACAGGAGCTTTGCGATCATCATTAATCAAAAGAAAATATAACCACGCAAAGTAAGTCGATCAATCACTTCAAACGGTAATATTACGATAGCTGGGTAAGTACTGAACCGTTCTTCTATTCTATTCTATTCCTGCTCGTTATCTTTTGAAATACGTCTCTTGATCTCATCATCTCAGCCGAAAGACGTCCACTGCTGGACAAAGGCCTCCCCCAAGGATCTCCACAATGATCGGTCCTGCGCTGCCCGCATCCAGCGGCTTCCCGCGACCCTCACCAGATCGTCGGTCCACCTCGTGGGGGGCCTGCCCACACTACGTCTTCCGGCGCGCGGTCGCCATTCAAGAACCTTTCTGCCCCAACGGCCGTCGGTTCTACGTGCAATGTGCCCAGCCCATTGCCACTTAAGTTTAGCGATTCTTCGGGCTATGTCGGTGACTCTGGTTCGCCTGCGGATCTCATCATTCCTGATTCGATCACGCAAGGAAACTCCAAGCATAGCCCTCTCCATCGCTCTTTGGGTGAATTTGAGCTTTCTTATGAGGCCCATCGTTAGCGACCACGTCTCAGATCCGTAAGTCATCACTGGCAACACACATTGGTCAAAGACTTTAGACTTAAGACACTGCGGTATTTGGGACGAAAAGATATTGCGCAGCTTCCCGAACGCTGCCCATCCAAGTTGGATTCGACGATTGACCTCCTTCTCGAAGTTAGATCTACCTAGCTGGACTGTTTGTCCCAGGTAGACGTAATGGTCTACAACTTCGAGAGCGGAGTCCCCAACTTTTATTGGAGTGGGTACTACATGGGCGTTCGACATGACTTTTGTCTTCTCCATGTTCATATTCAGACCCACTTGTTGGGAAACTCTATTGAGGTCATCGAGCATTGTGCCGAGGTCCTCCAAGGTCTCAGCCATGACCACGATATCGTCGGCAAACCGAAGGTGAGAAATGTACTCGCCATTGATATTGATGCCATGTCCTTTCCAGTTCAGAAGCTTAAAGACATCCTCCATTGCAGCGGTGAACAGTTTCGGAGAAATAACGTCTCCCTGTCTCACACCCCGCTGCAGTTGGATTGGTCTGGAGTTCCGATCCTGGAGCCGGACAGACATGGTGGCATTATCGTACAAACACTTCAGCACCTCGATATACCGGTAGTCAATTTGGCACCTCTGAAGAGACTGCAGCACTGCCCAAGTCTCGATCGAATCGAAGGCTTTCTCATAGTCCACGAAAGCTAAGAATAGTGGCTGGTTATACTCTTCGGTCTTCTGTATAACCTGCCGCAGCGTGTGGATGTGGTCTATGGTACTAAAGCCCTTTCGGAAACCGGCTTGTTCGGGAGGCTGGAAGTCGTCGAACCTGCGCGCGAGACGATTCGTGATGACTCTCGAAAACAATTTGTAGATATGGCTCAGAAGCGAGATGGGTCTGTAGTTCTTCAAAAGGGTTTTATCACCCTTTTTAAAGAAGAGGACCACCACGCTTCTGAGCCACGCCTGCGGCGTTGTACCTTCGAGGATGACGGAATTGAACAGTTTCTGAAGGGCTTTCAAGACCGGTGTACCACCTGCCTTCAGAAGCTCAGCAGTTATTCCGTCATCACCCGGCGCCTTATTGTTCTTTAACTGTTTGAGAGCCATCCTAATCTCGTACAGGCTGACGTCCGGGATGTCTTCGGTGTAGTGTCGGGTTAGCCTAGCTCTGGGGTCAGTTGCTGCTTGGCTGACAGGTGTCCGTGTTGTCGTGTACAGCTGTCCATAGAACCCCTCGATCTCCTCAAAGTAAGTCGATCAATCACTTCAAACGGTAATATTACGATAGCTGGGTAAGTACTGAACCGTTCTTCTATTCTATTCTATTCCTGCTCGTTATCTTTTGAAATACGTCTCTTGATCTAAGTTCTCTAAATTAGGGAACACAGGCCTTAGGCGGATGGCCTAGTGTGAATTTGTCGATATTACCACAGAATATAATTTTGAGTTCCATTGCAAAAGTGTGCGAAATTTCTTAAAGCATTTTTTATATCTATTTCTACTTTGTTTACTATTTCTATCTTGTTATAGCGAAAAATCAGAACAAATAGATAACTATCTATACTTCAGTAAGTACCTATATAAAATATAATTAATCATATTTTATAATACCTACTTGTTATAAGAGTTACGTAGCATTAAAGAAAAAGTATTAATACAAACAAAACAACGAATAGTTACGTGGCAAGACATTGTTTTTCCTGGTTTTGTTTCTTCGGGTTCGTAGACGGCCGAAGAGTTTTTGCTATCTGTATTAATAAAGCTATTATAAGACCGATATACAAATTCAATACCGGGTGTCAATGGGCCCGATTCTACATTACGCTCTAACTTAAATTTAAAAATCATATGTCCCATTTAAGTTCTTAAGAACGAAAAGGGACAAGTGATTGCCAACCTAAATTTAGAAACATGAAACATCGATTTTACGCGTAGTTCCTGACTAAATTAAGCTGAATTTGACTGCTGCGCTGCTTATTTTAAACACTATTCATTCAAAATTAAATTCATTCATCTCCCATCCTTTGCGATTACCATATGAATGAAAGAGACCAACAACTTAAATTTAGAGATATTGGCAGAATTGAGCCCAAAGCCGGCTTAGCAAATATGAAAAGAACGTATTCAGTAAACGGTTTTAAGAAACTTTTCCAAAGAAACTTTTCAAGGAAATGAAAGCAAAATTCGGCACTCTTATACAAATTAGTTATTTAAATCGGACAGTTTGTAGGAGAAATATACATATCTTTATCGTTGCGGAGAAATGTTTCTTTGAAAAAATTGCTATAACCGTAGTATGAGCGTGTCCTTCAGTATTTACTAAGTAGCCATATCACCCTGTATAATGAATATTTACGTACATCTTTCTATCTGGTATCTGCCTCATAATATTTTGTAGGCCTATTAAAATTCGAGGGACAAAATGGCAAAATGAACGCCGCGCGCGACCTAGATCGGGGAACTCCCTGCAGAGGGAATATAAAACCCCGACAGTGGAAATTACTCTTTTATGTCAGAGAATTCGTGGTTTAGGAGAATAAACTTATATATTTTTAAAGCTAATATTTTCATTTCTTAATTTTAAGCTCACTGAAAGGATCGAGACTACTCTATATTTAAAGCGATCGCCTTAATTGAGTAAGTAAGTAAGTAGCACTTTATTGCAAACTCACAAAGAAACACATCAATCATTGAGCACACTGGTCTAATGCGTGTTGGTTAACTTTAAACTCAACCCTTGAACTTCTTAGTAGGTGTGTACATGTTTCTTCAAGGAGTTTTTTTCCTGATAGGTAAGAACGTCGAAAATTAAGTCCTTCATTTTTTGTCGAAACTTTAAATTAATTCACTACATTAGGGAGATTCATTTTTAGATATTTTCGTTTCCCAACCTAAGGTTTTCTGGAATTTGGCAAATTGATTCCCAGAAATACAATTTCCAATAAAAATAGATTCACATCGGAGCGAAAAGGATTCAGAGGTGTCCAAATTGAGTCGCGTCCCATCCGTACCTTGTATCTGTACCTTCGCACTTATCTTGAAATTATATCATACCGACCCTTAGGGCAAGCCACAGAATACAACCTAAATATTAGACTTGTGTTAGAAATTGCTTGTAAAAGCTGAAATTATTAGTATTTATTTAGTACAATCAGTGAAAAGGTAAAGGTGCCAACTTTCTTAGTTGAAATTCAGAAAGGAAAATCTATGTAAACTCAATAATATTATGTGTCCGTCCAGTTCAATACAAACTTAAATTATTCTGACTGTTTTTGTAATATTTTACTATGGTATAGATAATATCACTGATCAGAACGCGTCATGGCTTTTCTTTATTGCCACAACGCGTAGAGATCGAAAAGCATGGCAGCCACGACACGTATTTTGCTATTTGGTCTTTCTGTGATTGTCACAACGCGTCGTGCGCGTTTTCATTAGAGCAATAACACGAATTTCGCCATGTGGATGTTGTGAGCTATTTTTCTGCTCACTGAGCGTTTTCGATCTTTGAGCGTAACATATACATTCACAGAATCCAAGACCTCTCCTCCGACATTACTCTAAGGACAAAGGATATGACCATTACTCAAACGATATCTGAGAAAAAGACCTACCTCGCCAAAAATCTTCTAACATCGACACAGCCGCGACGTCAATGCAATGTTCGCGGTAGACAATACGTGTAACAGACTCGACACGGTCGTCGACGCAATGTCGATGTAACGGTGACGCGACACCAGCCGGCTGGCCGTCGCACATACAATCATAGGCAGGAAAATAAGTGAAACAAAAGAAATTTGTGTTTGCAAAAAAACGTGTTCGCAAAAAAACGCAGCGCTGGCGACGACGACGCTCGAAAGACGAAAATATGGGGGGTCTGTAAGGAAGACTCCACAGTTTATGTCGTTTCTATGACTACACGCCGGTGTAGGAGCAGTTCTGTGCGACTTCGTTCAGTTTTATTTCCTTGGCCCTTTGTCCCGACCTGCGTTTGTGGGAATGTCCCCTCCTTATCTATATCTCGTTTTATTTCTCTATACCCTTCTTTTCAATTTAGCTTTGCCAGAAGGTAAGTTGGCGCTTTGATCATGTTGTTTTTCTTATATGTAATTTGACACAACTTTCAGATTAAAGTCGTTTTGAAAATTATAATAATAAAAAAGTTCAACATCCTATAATATTGTTAAGAATGTTTAATTTGAAAATATAATAACAATAAATAAATTTTAGTCCGTATATATGTTTTTATAATTATAATAAAATTTAAAACATAGATACGTATCTGATCTCAAAATAAGCAGAGCGTATTTCATCAAATAGCTGATATACATATACCTACTCAAAGACAAATAAAACGAGGAAAATACAACTGCGCAAATAGCAACTTTGAAATATAATTTTATAAAATACTACTGGAAATAAAGTAACAAAACTGTATGTATAGCTAGGTAGCGTGAAAAAAAAGACAAACGACAAAATAAACTTCGACCTACTGAAATTCAAGCAGCCTTTCAACCTGATTGGAAGGCAGCGAGCCTCTCCACTCGAAATAACTTTGGCAATATTTGGCCAGGAATTTCTTCTCGATTCATTACCGTGCCGACGTTTTCGGAAATTGAAATCTATGCGAGGGACAGATAATATCATCCGTAATATCACCCGCTTCCCAATATTTGATAAGTAGCTATAACAGGGCGTAGGTAACTGCGCGTTTTGAGAAGGGTTTGACTTGACCACATTATAAGATTTTGTGATTCTGGCCGCAAGAAATAAATAAAAACCTCATACGGACAATACAATTTAATGAAAAGTCTTTACATACAATCTACTTAGAAAAAAAACATATCTTTTCAAAAAATAAAATTCAAGGAAAATAAATAAATTGGGTACATTAAGTAGATAGTGTAGGAAAAATGTCTAGGATTTAGCAGAGAAAAGAAAGGGATGGTGGTTACTCCACAAAAAAGAGCGCAGCTCTTAACTTGAAGAAGAAGAAGTAGTTAAGTAGGTATGTACACCAAGGCCACAAAAACCAGGCTTGTCTATTGCCTAATATTTCCCATTTTTCTTTACGCGTCGGAGACATGGACTCTTCGTGAAACCGAAAAGAAGAAAATTGACGCTTTGGAAATGTGGTGTTGGAGGCGGATGCTAAGAATGTCATGGACAGAGTTCCGTACAAATGCTTCCATACTAAAAGAACTTGGCATCAGACAGCGTCTATCAACCACAGTGCAGTCTCGCATTTTGACCTTTTTCGGCCATATCTCTCGTCGTGGTAGTGACTCCATAGAGCGTCTCGTGGTACAGGGGAAAGTTGAAGGCACCAGACCACGTGGCAGATCGCCAATGAGGTGGACAGACCAGATAAAGGCCGCAACTGAGTGCTCAGTTCACGAGTGCACCCGGAAAGCTTCAGTCCGCGAGGAGTGGCGCCGTCTCACCAAGATAATCACTCATCGGAACTCAAAATGATGACCACGACCACTCTGACAAGAGTGCACCGACTGAGAAGAAGGTATGTACTACATTTTCGTCGTAATAAATATTTTGCTTGCTTATCGTGTGGGTTTCGAGGTTAATCTACTCAATATTTTTTATTTTAGACTTTTTTATTTTTACTTTAGTGTTGGAAGTTACGGCTCAAGATCGGAATAATGGAAAAACATATTTCAAGCCCTACAGGGAATTAATAACATAATGATGATGATAATTTTCGTTGATTTGCAATACCGACCGATCGTCGAGGAGATCTTTGGGGGAGGCCTTTTTTCCAGTTGTGGACGTCTTTCTATATAAGTCATCTTCGGGTGCACCGGTGGCGCCCCACTTAGGAGTCGAAGTGGTCGCCATGACCGAATACGGCCGGAAGAATCATTCATTCAAATCATTCATTCATTTAATAAATTTATACCATAGTACTTTTTTACCTTCGTAGTCAAAATTTTTGTTGAAGTATTACAAGAAGCTCGAATATCAAACTGAAACTAAATTCTAATCCTGGATCAATATTCAATACGTGATGCGCTGCAAATGTATGCGAATGAGTGAATAGATGAGGGAGGGGATGAATAATACATGATCGGTATGCAATCAGGTCACGTGTCGAAACGTGTATGAGGTAGCTTTTCACTCGCGATTTACCTACATTTGCATTTTTAGTTTTTTTTTTTCATTATAAAGTATATTCACAATATTACTAGCTTTCCGCACCGCAGCATCGCCCGAGTTAACAGTTTTTTTTCTGTGAGAATGAGGTATTTTCCCGCTATAAGAAGTACCTAGCCTATGTGTTATTCTGGACGGCCGTGTCGATGAACCGTTCGCAATCGCCCTACTGATATAAAAAATATATTACTAGTTTTTTTTAAATAGATTCAGTAGTTTTTCTATCCTAACAACATAATAGTATGGAATAAACGTACGTATTTTTTATGTACCCGAAAATCAAGTAGGTACGTACAGATTAGTACACCATGGGGATCGAACCGCCGCTACTCCTGTCAACTCTCAGCCGGGTCCAGCCACTGCGCTACCAACACGCTCCTACTAGCGAAGGCTCCAATTCCATTATTTCGAATACAGCGGGGTAGTGAAACTATATCAACAAATTCACTATTATTGCTTTCCCAGCACCTAGTAAACCTGCCACTGCTACATTATGACTTCGACGTTTGCGAGCTGTGGATATTAAACTGGTGAGCTTCTGAATAGTTTATATCCAATCTGGCGAATCCAATCCCGCAAAGGATGCCGTATCTTCACTCAAAAAAATAATGGCTGACAAAGGTGCGAAATTCCCTTGTCGTTTTTTTTTTGTGCTCCTGACATAACTTTTTGGCGGAGCGTTTCGGTGCACTAGCACACCGCAACAGAGTATTTATTGTCGAACGTCTTTTTGACAATGTTTTGTCATTGTGTCGAGATTCCGTGTACGTAGTGCATACGTAGTGTAAAGTATATTTTTGCTTTAGTTAGTATGACATAGAAAAGTTAACAGAATAACAAAGGCGATTTTCGCCTTTGTTAAAATGACAACGTTACTAAAATTTCAGTAGATACAGTGACAAATCTGATATCTGCCCTTTGACGCCGACACATACTGCAAGGTTCTCGTAGAACGGAATGACAAAGGTCATCCGTACTATTTGTAAACCGACAAAGGACAACATTTTTAGATTGTTGTTGGGTATGTTGTTATCTTTATAAGTAAACACTTCGACAACGTCAGCATAATTATTTAATGACAAAGTTGATATCTGCCCTTTGACGCCGAGCCTTAGGGCAAACTTTTCGTAGCGCGTATAAAGTATAGCGATTTTTGCATTTGTTAAAATGACAACGTGTCAAAAATTTCAGTAGATACAGTGACAAATCTGATATCTGCACTTTGATGCCGAGACTTACTGCATGATTCTCGTAGAACGTATTGACAAAGGTCATCCGTACTATTTGTAAACCGACAAAGGACGAGATTTTTAGATTGTTGTTGGGTATGTTGTTAACTTTTTATGTAAACGCTTCGGCAATGTCAGCAGTATAGTGACAAAGTTGATATCTGCCCTTTGACGATGGGACTTAGGTCAACTCTCCCGTAGAACGTATCGACGTAGGATATCCGTACTATCTGTAAACCGACAAAAGCCAAAATTTTCGTTATTTTGTTGCGCATATTGTTACCTTTTAAAGTAAACGCTTTGGCAAAGTGTGTATCTGCCCTTTGACGATGAGACTTAGGTCAACTCTCCCGTAGAACGTATCGACGTAGGATATCCGTAGGTACTATTTGTAAACCGGCAGCCCGATAATTAACATACAAACTTATAATCCCAATTCAGTGACACAGACATACCTTTCAATTTAACGTTGTATTAAATCTTTTTTAGATTTATAGAAAACAACTAAAAACGTAATTCTTCCGGCGGGACTTGAACCCACGACTTCCGGCCTATACGCAGTCAACGTGCTTACCAACTACACCACGGAGGGCACTATGCCTTCGTTCTTGCTTGTTTTCTATCAAATCATGACGTCTCCATCATTATAACCATCCATCCATCCATCGTCACTATGAATCTAAAAAATATTTAATGTCCGTTCGGCTCTTAGGTAGGTACTGTTGTTAGGTATAACTACCGTGTTAATCTGTTGCCTTTCTGTTCTTGAGTTATTGGAGAATAATTCGATTTAATCAACATTATAATTAAATAGCTGTGACATACGGACATACGAACATAATATGACGAAATTATGAGGAATTCATTTCATCATCATCATCATAACAGCCGTTAAAAGTCCACTGCTGAACATAGGCCTCCCCCATTGACCTCCACTTAGACCGGTCGGCAGCAGCCTGCATCCAACGAGTCCCTGCGATCTTTGCCAGGTCGTCCGTCCATCTCGCAAGAGGCCTTCCTACGCTGTGCTTGCCGTCACCTGGTCTCCACTCGAGAACCTTTCTGGCCCATCGGCCATCGGTTCTCCGAGCTATGTACCCTACCCACGGCCACTTTAGCTTGCTGACTCGCTCGGCTATATTGGTGACCCTAGGGTTTCGTTTGCGGCTACGCAATCCTAAAAAGTTTTACATATTTAATGGATAAAGACTGATCGGTATTTAGGAGAATCTAATAGGGGAAAAAATGTAGAATCCTATTTCTGTTAATATTTTTACATCTCCGTCAATAAATTTTTGTTAAATAATATACTTAACGTACAGACACATTAGTTTTACTGTTTTATTATATAAGAGATGATATGATATGATACCTAGTTATCACTACATAGTATAAAACAAAGTCGCTATTTCTGTCCCTATGTCCCTCCCTTTGTACGCTTAAATCTTTAAAACTACGCAACAGATTTTGATGCGATTTTTTTAAATAGATAGAGTGATTCAAGAGGAAGGTTTATATGTATAATACATGCATAATATGCTTAAGGATAACCCACAATAATCATTTTCCCGTGCGGAGCCGGGGCGGGTCGCTAGTAGATAATAAATGCAAGCAGTAGGTCACAAAGGCCTTTGTCTTATTTTTTGTAGGTACACCTCTGAGTTTCGAGCTAAGACACAGCGTAAAAAGACTCTAGTGACTGAGTCTAATCAACATTGTGAAAACGACAAAGGTGTTTTGTTGGTTTGTCCGCGTAACTAAGACGACAGATGCACTGAAACGCACCCACCCACCAGTGTTGCTGTTTAAGCGTTTTTCCTTCTAGATCTGGTGGATTTTGTGGTGTTGTCGCGCGAAAAGGTCTTAGCGGGCAAAAATATTTAGCGGTTTCTAACGTATTTTTTAAATAAACTTTTAGAAGATAAAATAAATATTCATGACTTCCTAAGCAAATGACATAATTTTAATTACGTAAATAAGTTTCAATTTTAAATTCATAAGCTCACTAAAATGGAATGGATTGCAAAGGAATTCCCTTGCGCTAGATAAGATATAAATCAAAGTGGTTCATTCTCTCATTTTTTTTCTCGCTCGCTAATATTATAAATGGTTGAGGACAACATATTTATCGAAAAGTTTTAGATCATTCAAGTAAAAAATCTTGTATAAAACTGTTTGCGCTGTAGTATTATTCTTTTTGGAATGATTGAGTATTATGAGTTATTATTGTTCATAGTTTTATTTTATTTTCAAAGTGGCTATAAATATTTAACTTCAATTTTGCCTTTAAATTAATGATTAACCTGGATGAAGTTAGTATAACTTAATAAGTACCAAATAACAGTAAAACTGGTTGAGTGATATCAGGGAGTTCCCCAAATTTTATCTTTGACACACAATATAGACAATATTGTAGTCTCACTCGTAGATTGTAATCAGCTATATTTATTTATTTATTTTTCGAACAGAATGGCTAAGTTCATTTCATATTCTTTTTAATATTCTAATTAGAAATTGGGTGACTTTATTTAGTGATAGATACGTGCGTGCTGCAAATTGCCGTTCCATTAAAAAAGAAGACTCTAAGAAACACTATAGGAAAATTGATCCTGCTTATAAAAAAAGCTAAAACCATATATGTTTTTATTAATACAGCATATTAAATAAAAATATTTTATTTTATTAATAATGAATTTAATTTTAATTTATTTTAAATGTATTGGGCAAATGTAGCCCTTTTTACAACTCTTTTTAGCCCGTAAACTGAAACCGAGTTGGCAGCACTGGTCGTTCGTCGCCCGTTGGTCGCCCGCGTATTTATTTTACTTCACTTTTGGCCCGCAGCCGCACAAAGTACGCGCGCTCTCCCAGGAGCTCTCCAGGAGTGTAACTTTATATTTAAACGGAGTGACTTTCTCAACTCGAACTCATCCGTTGAAGACGAAGACCCTGGCCAGGTCAGGCATGGGTCCTAAATGAGAAATCGACGTATATTTCAGCCAATATCTGTGTCTACGGCTACCGACCTGTCACCAATTGGTAAGTGAAAACTTAACTTCATATAGGTTGCATTAATATGATTTGCCGCTTTAACGATTTTAACACCTGTTTTATCATATTTTTTTAGTTGGCGAATGATTTTGAGGCCTACCCACTGGCGTCAGCCACCTTCGAGGAACACTTTCCCATGATAAAGAAAAGGCTACTACTAGTGGTGGAGAATGGTTCAGGCATAAGAGCGGAACCGGCTGTCACTGACCTTCTGGACTTAGCAACTGGTACGTTTTTGTTCAATTTTACATTTCATAAGAAGCATTCGGAGACAATTTGGAAATAAGACTTGTTTCTTATCATTTCGATTATTTATTGTTGTTTGCTACATAGGTATCTTAAAATGTATTTTATTTTCATTTATTGCTCCCGAGTGTGTTAAGAATTATTTATGTTAAAAACTGATAATTTGGTCAATTAACTTTTTCTTCTTTTCGTATCTAACAAATATACGAGTCATTGCTTCTAGTTGGTCAAATTATTAGTACTAAAAATATATGTCAGATTAATATTAAATAAAAAATATTTATCACTATAGGTACATATAAATTGAAATATTTTTAATTGAGAAAATATTATCCAGTAGAAACCCCCTAATTATGCATACAAAAGCTGGGACACGATACCTGGCTCAGTTGTGTTTTTTGCGTTTTAGTAAAACATGAATAAATTAAAGGATAAATTACTAATGTATGTCGGTCAAATCTACGTATCACAGCTGGATATTCAATTGCTTAAGAACGGGATGTCTAATTTGTAAAAAAATACATGGTTGTCGATTAGGCAAATAAATAAAGTTGATTACTTAACATTGTCACTGAGATTGTACCATGGTTTTTTAATAGATTTTTTTTTCGTTCTACATAGCTGGAGAGGAGCAAGCTGGAGAAGTCTCGCTGCCCTGAGGTGCACTCCGTACCTGCTCAAACAAATAGCCCCCATATCAAGGTCAAAGGGAAGAAGTGGAAACCTAGGCGTTCAGAAGATTCAAGTGCGTTTATCACTCGTGTGTCTTCACCAGGGGACGTCGAAAGATGCATTGAAGATCGGTTCACCTATACACTGGCTAAAGGTTTTTCTTATGCTTCGGTATATTTATAATTGCAGTCGGACCCTCATGGTCCACTACAGATACATGGGCGGTCAGCTGATTTGTAAGGAGAAGTGAAAAATTAAGTGGCTCTGATCAAATTGGTTTCATAGTGAAAGATTTTCAGAATGATGTCCCTTACGGACCAATAAAAACTGTTATAAATACAATTAAAATTGTTTAATAATAATTGTAGTGGGAAGGCACGGTACGGTTTTAGTAATAAGTACATTTGAATGTAATTCCTATGTTAGTAGGTTAAGCTAACAAGTTTGAGATTTTAAAGGTGTTTAAAAGTTTTGTCGAAGTGTTTAACTGTGCTTATTATACTTACTTATAAATAATCTTTGTTTAATTTATTATCCAGGTCTGCGATCCCGGCGTGGCGATAGCGACATAAAACGACCTTCTGGGGTGCGCATGCGAGGGCTCAGCTCCTCTTAGAAGCTTCTTGCTAAGTCACATGGCGGATAGCTTCAAAGAGGAGCTTTGCGTTCACACCTGCGCACCCAGCCCATTGGGTTGTTGGAGGTTTGTGTCGCTTCTTCTGGCATAGCCACAACATAGTTTTAAATTCTGACTTCACAGGCATTTAGTCCTTGATTTGTCTCAAAATAAGGGCTAAATGTCTGTGTAGTCAGAATTTAAATCTATGTTGTGGCCATGTTAGAGGAAGCCACACAGGGGGTTTTATTAACGCTGTCGCCACGGCAAAGTTCGGGGAGACGCAGTGACAAGGAACATTGCCGAAGTGGCCATACACCTTAAGCATGGCGACAATGTACCCTCGTGATAGAGATGTCTCTATCACAAAGGTACATTGTCCCTATGTTTTAGGTGTATTTCCACTTCGACAATGTTCCTTGTTACTGCGTCTCCCCGAACCTTAGACGTAAGAACAACTGCACCAAACGTAGAAACAGAGGAACATTGTTGAAGTGGCAATGCACCTTAAATATATGGACAATGTACCTTTGTGATAGGAACGTATCAAGTCAGACGTAAAGACAAAAGCACAACTGCACCAAACCAAAGCCCAAACGTCGGGGCAAAGGAACATTGTCGAAGTGGCAATACTCCTTAAACATAGGGACAATGTACCTTTGTGATAGGGACATATAACCTTAGACGTATGAACAACTGTACCAAACGTGAAGACAGAGGAACATTGTCGAAGTGGCAATACACCTTGAACATAGGGACAATGTACCTTTGTGATAGGAACTCATCAAGTCGGACGTAAGGACAAAGGCACAATTGAACCAAACCTAAAACCAAAAATAGGGACAAAGGAACATTGTCGAAGTGACAATTTACCTTAAACGTGGAAACAGTGTACCTTTGCGATAGGGATAGGAAAACTTAGACGTAGGAACAAATGAATTACTGCATCGAACTAAAATATAGTGGTACATTGTCGATGGGAACAATGTACCTTTGTGATAGGGACATATAACCTTAGACGTATGAACAACTGCACAAAACGTGAAGACAGAGGAACATTGTCGATGTGGCAATACACCTTAAACATAGGGACATATGAGAGAGAGAAAGTTTGATCCTTTGCCAATCATATTGCTTTGTCATGTCAACAAAGTCTGCAAAAGTTTAGCGCTAATACGAGGTGACAATGTTGAAGAATTTTCAAGCGTTCAAATTTGCTCTGTCGCGGACTTCAAGTCCTTTAGACGGCTCCCATCTGTTAAGGGTTTTTTGTCATTCCGTTTAGAATTTTTTCTGAGTGTTATAGTTATTTAGGGTTCGATTGTACTACGTAGTTAATAAACGGAGTAGCTTACACTGATTCTAATTTTACTTAGACATATCGGCGAACTTAAGTTAGGAATTTACACATGTACATCTATAAAATTAAAAAAAAAAAAAAAAATTTTGCAGTTACAAAAAGGTAAACACTCTACTTCCCGAGCTAGGTAAGAACCTAAGCTGTGTTACGGGAATCAGTTGCTTCACCTTTCTTTAATCTTCCCATTTGAAATCCACTACAGATCTCATTTCTTTATCGATTTTTGTGAACATTAATAAGCAGGTTCTTTTAGACATACCAATTTTCAGTATAGAGCCAGTTTTTGGAAAAAAAAGAAAATATTATGGTGTTATAACCATAATATGGTTATAACACCGGGCGGGTTTGTCAAGAGTAATTAATTTAAATTAATTTAATTTAAATTTAATTTAACATTAATAAGCAGGTTCTTTTAGACATACCAATTTTCAGTATAGAGCCAGTTTTTGGAAAAAAAAAAAAAATATTATGGTGTTATAACCATAATATGGTTATAACACCGGGCGGGTTTGTCAAGAGTAAAGACCCATAACCATATAACCATATGACAAACCCGCGCGCCTAATAACTCGCGGTGTTTGCAAAAACTAACAGCGCCATCTGTCGGTGAATAACGGCAAACAACTAAGTATAGGTTAATTTTTATGACCGACTCGCAAAGTTAGCTCACAAAGCCACTAATAGTTACTTGTATAATCGGGGTGGTAAGCAGTCGGACTTTTTTTTTAATTTACCTACGCTTATGTGTCGAAAAGTACGACCAATCAAGCTTTACAGGTCTTGGTAGAAGCCAAGCACACGGGCGTGTAAATCCAACCCTTACCATGGCCGTCACACCGGAATGACATAGAGCCTCTTGACCCGCCGCCGCCAACTTTGTATATGGGTCAACGTCTATACTAATATCATAAATGCGGAGTGTGTTTCGAATTTAATGCAAGGAGATGGACAGAGTGCTGGAGAGTGATATATGCTACTTTTTTACCGCGAGGAAAATATATCATTCGCACAGTAAGTCGAAAAACTATTCGGACGTAGCAGGCAGACAGCTAGTTTTAAATAAGCGTAACCAGCCCGCGTAGCGTATCTTATATTATAAAGTAGAAAAACACATGTTTTTTACATTATTTACATATTTGTCCCCACCGAAGAGCTAGACCCTACCCTGATTCAGGGTGAATAGGCCTTAGTCGACCACGCAGAAGTATCACAACGTTCCTCGTCTATTTGTAATTCAAACAGGAATTTTCCTTTCGAGAAATATAAAATTAATTGAAATTGGTCGCTGCCTTTTCTTGTCAATCTCAAATACAGGGTTGTGAATGGCGCAATACTGAAAGGTGAATTTGATGAACTTTAACCTTTCCCTCCATACAAGCTAACAGATTGAAATGACTGTTATGTCCCCTTCCGTTAGTGGCTTCATGAAGGAAGCATCCAAACGCTACTTTGATGAAGGCCCTTCCCATCCCAATCCCTATGTTGTTAAGTGTACGGGGTATTTCCTACTACGCGGTTCATGTACTTTCCGAACCTGACGACGAAATCACTGATGCAGTTAAAGCAGCCAAAGAATTTAGATTACACCTAACAGAATGCCCTTCTGGTAGCGAATACCCTTCAGGTAACAACGCCCGTACCCGCCGGCGGGGGCGCAGCCATAACCTAAATCAGAATTGATAATCAGAGACGGAGCCCCTCAGGCGTCGTCTCCTTCACGATGTTTTTCAATATCAACGCACTAGGCCGTGTTCCGAGGCTCCCTTGAGCCGCCCCTAGACGCGATGGTATATGACTTTTTTTGGGGTAGAGTCTTCCGCTGCCCTGCAAGTCCGGTGAAGCTTGATCCGTCGTACTTTTTCGACTCAAGCATAGGTTTCGACAAAAAAAGACTGTTTTGTCTATACTAATACAATACAATAGAATACAATTAATATTCTTTATGAAGAGATAAGATTTGATTGTTTGTTTGCCTGTTAAGGCTCCGAAATTACAGAACCAATTTTCATGAAACTTGATACAAAGATAGAATAGATCTTGGGAAAGAACATAGGCTACCTTTTACTTAGGGCAAATTCCTTATTCCCACGGGAAAAACTGTTAAAATTGCGGGCGGAACCGCGGCGGAAAGCTGGTATGAGATAATGTTTTTTTTGTGGTGATTGCTTAAGTTGACTCAACATGCCTTTTCAGTATTTGCTAAGCTGTCTGTAACATCCTGTATATTCCGTTTCTTGATCCGCCTCTGCTTTTAAGCCAAATCAAATATGCAGAAATTAACGCTCCGAGGAACTTTCGAGTTGTGAATTTTGCTTAGAAGTAATATTTCAATAATAGATGTAGATTGAGATCTGGGGGCCGATTCACAATGGAACGGTGTATTTCAAATTTGATTCCGTTCCAAAAATATTCAGTTTTCGAGTAACATTACGTCGTCAGTATGATAAAATATATGAGGATGTGCAATATTGGCTTACTAACTACGCAATGAATATCGAATTTAACATCATGAGGATTCTGATATACAAAGCATAGTGATATAGAATATTATATAGAGATAAGACAAGATGGCTTCTCGGTGTATTGCGAATCCTTATCGTAACAGGGGAAATGGGAGATTTGTGAAACAAAGCTCTCGATTTGTGTTGCTTGAGAGTGCAAATAATTAATATATACCTAATAATAATAATATGCGGGGACACCTTACAAACGGCCATCTGACCGTAAACTAGAGAGAGCCTGTACTAATGGGTGTCAGACAGCTGATGATGTACATACACACATAATTATTAAACAACATCCATACTTAGGGCAAACACAAGTGCTCATCATACGA
This sequence comes from Teleiodes luculella, assembly GCA_948473455.1. Lineage (NCBI taxonomy): Eukaryota > Metazoa > Arthropoda > Insecta > Lepidoptera > Gelechiidae > Teleiodes > Teleiodes luculella. Next base: position 4,724,861 of record OX419588.1, on the reverse strand, counting down.
ATTTTTGTCCTGGGCAGGATTCGAACCCGCGGCCCTGGCAGACGTAGGTACTACCAACTAGGCTACGGAGCCGCAAATGTTTATAAAGATCTTCGTTTGAATTGCTTTATTCATAGCTTATATACCTGTCTGTTAGTTCAGCTTTCACGCCAAATCTGCTGTACGGATTTTGATGAGACCTAAGGGTACGATATAGTTTTAAAATTTAAGCGCGGGAGGAGCCGCGGGGCGGAAAGCTAGTAACACAATACAGAAAGACAGATCAATAAGAGTTAAAAGGTAGCCTTATTGCTAAAGTAGCAATATGTTTGCTAATAAAAGTGATGATGTGAGGGTAGTTGATTAATTGCTAGTCTTAATTGTTATTGAAGAGAAGAATTGCTAGTAAATATACTTTACGTATTAAACTTAACATGACGTGTGATTGATTATGTTATATACCCACAGACCGTGTTGTGTTTATGATGTCTAATAATGTCTATCTAAATGCGAATGCAGGACTATGATTTGTTTCATATTAATCCGGACAAAAGCTCATTGACGCCTGCATACAATTCGAACATTTTTTTCAAACGATACGATAAACAATGGGAAATTATCGCAAAATACGTAATTTGGCATACCGTAGTAGAAGGCGGGGTGAGCGTGTGACCTTGCCAGACATTTTGGCGTTACATTTATTTTTAATAACTTTCAAGAAAAGAAAGAGGTCAGTGAACTTTTGTCCGGGTTTATATGAAACAGACATGACGGACTAAGTTGCGACTGGAATGATGATTACATATCAGAATACACTTTATTGTATATAAAAACACAGAAAAAAATAGAATCCACAATAGTTTTATGTTAAAGTACACAATTTTTTTGTTTTATTGTTGTTAGGAAAATAAATACGCAATAAACAGTATCAGTTTTCCTAGGACGGAGCAATAAGTTTCATCTTCAGATTATATTCTGTAGTATAGAACCTTTTAATACAAAGCCCTTTTGACTACAAATTCTGTTGTATTCACAGTTTGGACACATTTCCACATTTTCTATCTTGTTTTGCTTTTAAAGCTTCCAAACTTTTGTTTGCTCATACTCATTCAGGCTATACATCATGTTAAGTGTAATAAAGTTTGTGAAAAATACTGTTTATTATTGCTAAAGTTTGAAATATTATCGATATTTATTTGTCTGAGTTATTTAATACGTCTACGCGTCTAGACTTGGGTGCTTTAATGCCGGTTGCAGTTTTGTCCAATTTATTGTTTCTATTGACCAAGTTGACCAACTTGTCGTTAAAACGATAACGTGAAAAATACAATAAAATAAAAAAAATGCAAAAAGTAAGCAGTAAATTTTCTCAATAGAAATAAGGCTTGAGTATACAGACAAATTACGCCCGAAGTGAATCAAAAATAAGAATGGCAAAAAATAGCAACTTTCTTTTTAAAGATAAAGTCGTTTTGTTGACTGAGAATAATGGAAGTGGCGATAAGAACCCGGCATTTACATATTTATAAGGAGCAGTACACAGCTTCAATTAAGCGATCACCGTCCACCGTTCTCTCTCTGATCTACAATGCAGAGTGGGGCTCGAAAGCACTAGGAGCGTTTAATTAACTCAAGTTTACTGTTTTTGTTAATACAATTTTCGAACAATCTTCTCAGTGTCTAGGCAGAAACCAAATTATTGTCCCTTTAGGGCCTTATACAATGCTCAATAAAAAAATAAACGCTATTATATACTATATGTTCTTGTATTAGATCGAATTGTTTATACCTACTTATATGTAGAGTTTTCAGTTTTCAGAGTCTCTTGTAGCAACTGTGGAGTTTGCATCAGTGCGTTTGCAAACTCCTTCTAAATGTAACTGGCGCTTTTGCCGGTATTCTAGAAAAACGATTTGATTTTAAGTTAGGAATCGTCTCGCATTTAAAAAAAGATAATTTGTCATAACAATTATAGGAATGGTCGTGGAATGACCTGAACAGGATTTGAAGAAGTAAAAATATAGTCTTGAAGAGTTCCTGCTATTTTCATTGTTGAGGAACAATCGTTAGTTGGTGGAACAAACCAGTTGTTCACCGGAACCTCTTGCAAAAAGATAAGTTGTTTGTGAACCTTTCTTTAAGTGAATTTTTATACCTATAGCGAGTGCTCACCACTACAGCTAGCTTTCCCTGAAAAAGAAGAATAAGAAGACGAAGAAGAAGTGTGTTGGCGAATCTGCGTCATCGTTTTTGTGTATTTTGTATAGATGCAGAAGGAGCGCTGACATTTGGCCACGTAATATATATGTGCAAATAGTAATATTACAAAAGTTTCAGAATCGACGTTCGTTACGACCTAAGGACTACTCAAAAAAGTGATAAAACAAGCTGATTGACCTGACCTGCCTGTCAGTTGAGGAAATTTAAAGGATTGAAAGGATTTTTAACTGGATATTACGTGGAGTAGGCAGAGCCCTATTTCACAAAGATAAGTGGTATCAAAAAAAAAGGAAACAATGGCAAAATTCAATGGAATCAACGCCGATGTGACCTCTTTTTTCGAGCAGTTCGACATATTATCAGCGATCAACTCTTGGTCGAGTAGTATCAAAAGTCTTGCCTTAGCTAACTACCTAGATGGTCCTGTCTTATCTTTTTACAACCATGTAAAATCTTCTGAGACAGAATATGATGATATCAAAGAGGCGATAATTAATGAATTTCCCTCTAGTATTAATTACGCAGAAATATTCTACAAGGCAAAGCAAGATAAGAATGAACCATTATTAGATTTTATTTACCGCATAGAATCTTTAGCATCAAAAGCGAAAATCTCAGAAGAGAGCGTTATAATTAAACGATGTTTATCGGGTCTTACTTTCTACTTTAAAAAAACCCTGGCTGCTCATGTATTTGCGGATCTAAAGGCGCTTAAGAGTGCCGCTCGTAACTTTACGGAACTGATGTCTCCTACAGAGACAAGCCTAACTTTACCGGTCAAAATTAACAATGTGAGTGTAGTAAACTATAGTGCATCTTCTTATGCCGCTGGGGATGTGCCAGAAAACTTCTCCACTCCTGCGAGAAACCTGGCGCAGTCAAATATATCTACGCCAACTTGTGCCACGCCGGCCTCCACATCGAGACCAGCCCAACCGTCATTTGCGTCAAACAGTGCCTACCAGAGCCCCAACACACAAAGCAGCGCCGCAGTGCCGCGATACAATCTCCGAAGTGCTCCAAGAAGCTGGGCACCTTTCTCCAGGTTCCCAAACACGAATCGTCGCCAACAATAGGGACGACGTTGGATGACGAAAAGACACTTGCGCGTCCCACTTCTACGATGTCGTCGATTGAAATAGAAGTTGCCGACACCAAGCTTCCAGCAATCATCGACACCGGAGCTTCCGTATCCGTGATATCGGAAGCCTGTTATAATAAAATTAGTTCTAGGTTATCTTTGAATATGTCGAACCCTGTTAATAAAAAAATAAAGGCTGTTAATGGGCATTGTCTAGAGACAAAATGCGCCGTTACCTTGAATATATTAATAAATAATGTAGTGTATAATCATTCATTTATTGTGATTAAGAAATTAGTTCCCGACTTCATTATTGGTTTGGACTTCCTGTCCATGCATAGGGCTTTGGTTGATTTTAGCTCGTGCTCACTTATAATTGGAAATAATGAAATCCATTTTTCAACTAATGAGGAAAATACTTTTTCATTAGATTTAATTCAAGACGAGTCTGTTTGTTTATCAGAGGCAGAGTATATTTATTTTGTTACGTCTCCCGAGTCCTTAGACGAAAATTTGAGCTCAATGATTGCTCCACAGGTATCCACGAAGGATTCTATGTATAATATAGCGGAAACATTAACTTGTCCACAAAAAAAGTTTTTATGTACTTTACTTTCGGAATTTGAAGATAGATTTGCCTTTGACTCGAAAAATCTAGGCTCGTGCTCTCTTATGGAAGTTGAATTAAATACTACCGATGAGTTACCGATACACAAACCTCCGTATAGGGTTTCCCATCAACAACATTCTGTGATTCGCGAACAAGTCTCGGAAATGTTGGAAAACGGTATTATTAGAGAATCGCGAAGTGCGTATGCCTCTCCGGTTGTCTTGGTTAAGAAACCTGATCAGACGTGGCGTTTTTGTGTTGATTATCGCGCTTTGAACAAGAAGGTAATAACGGACTCATATCCATTACCTAGAATTGATGATATAGTGCTCTATTTATCTGAAGCTAATTATTTTGCTGACTTAGATTTAAATTCAGGTTACTGGCAACTTCCTATCAAGGAGTGTGACAAACACAAAACAGCGTTCGTCACGCCATCTGGGCTTTATGAGTTCAACGTGATGCCTTTTGGTCTAAAGACTAGCGGTGCAATATTTCAACGTGTGATGGATAGTGTATTAGGAGGAATGAAATATAAAAATGCAATTGTCTATATCGATAATATATTGGTATATGGCAGGACGTTCGATGAATTTTGTTCTGCTTTAAAGGAAATTTTGTATAGAATAAAACAGTGTAATTTAACGTTAAAACCCACAAAGTGTAAATTTGGTTTTGACAAAGTTTCTGTATTGGGATATGAGATTACTGGCCAGGGAATCAAACCTGACGCCTCCCAGTTTGATAAAATAATGAAAATCAAACCTCCTGTCACAACCAAAGAGTTAAAGTCAGTGTTAGGTTTATTTTCTTATTACAGAAAGTTCATTGATAATTATGCTCATCTAGCATTACCCTTATCTAGGTTACTTAAAAAAGGAGTTAAATTCGTTTGGAATGATGAGCAACAGAGTGCCTTTACTGAAATATTAACTTTAATACAAAGGCCTCCCCTTTTACGTCATTTTACAAACAATGAAAAGGTAATAACCCGTCTTTTTGTTGATGCGAGTGACTATGCACTTGGTGCTTGTTTAATGCAAGGTGATGACTGTATGTTTCCGGTTGCTTTCGCTTCCCGCAAACTCTCTAGTTGTGAAACCAGATACACCATCACGGAGAAAGAATGTTTGGCGTTAGTTTGGTCACTCAATTATTTCAAACATTTACTCTGGGGTTTGAAGTTTGAGGTGGTTACTGACCACAAAGCTTTGGTATGGCTACGTGAAAGGAAAGATATGAATGGTCGACTTGCACGATGGTCACTAGCTATACAGCAGTACGATTTCGATATTGTTTACTGTGCAGGCAAAGATAATATAATTGCAGATTTTCTTAGTAGAAATCCCTTAATTGATGAGGATATGCCCTCTTCATGCGTCTCTGAGAATATTGTAGATGACGGTTTACAATTATACAAAATAGAAGCCTCGCGTTTTGAGTTAGATCAAAATAATGATGAATTTTGTGTTGGATTGATTAGTAGGGTTGTGAATAGTCCGCGGGGATTATTTAAAGGATTTTGTATGAGGGATAATAAACTTTATCACAGATTGAAACAGGGTACTAATTTCATTGATCGTTTGGTTATTCCTGAATCTTCTTTTTCCAATGTGCTGAAGGAAATTCATGATGATCCTTGGAATGGTGCACATTTTGGACTTTCCAAGACTTTGAAAAAGTTTAGAGAAAGGTATTATATTGCTCAGGCTGAGAGGAAAATTTCAAAATATATTAAAAGTTGTAAGTTTTGTCAAGAGAGAAAAAGAGTACATTTATTAGCCCCGTTGCAACCAATTTGTATTAATCGTTTATTTGAGAAAATAGCCGTGGATGTGTTGGGACCACTTCCTAGGTCAAATAATGGTAATAAATATATTATAGTTTCATTGGAATTTTTATCGAAATATGCGATTACAAAAGCTGTTCCTAACGCCACTGCTGAAGCTATTAGTGATTTTCTAATTAATGAGATATTCTGTAAATTCGGTTCAGTAGGGGAAGTTATTACTGATCGTGGCTCCATTTTTACTTCAAACGTTGTTAGGGATACGGTAAATTTTTTTGATTCTACTTTAAGTGTGGCTGCCACTAGACATCCACAGACGGTTGGTTTGGTTGAACGTTTTAATCAGACTATTTACCAAGGATTAGCGATGTATGTTAATGATAGGCAGAATGATTGGTGTTCTTTTTTGCCCATGATCACTTATGCGTATAATATTTCTGACCAAGCTTCATCGAATATATCTCCTTATAAACTTGTTTACGCTAGAGACCCAATTTTACGGTCGGATCTTAGTGTGAATGCTTTTTTGAATAGTGCAGATACAGACATTAATGCGCGTAAAATTAGGAATGACGGATTAATTTCATGCGCGTTGAGAAATATTCGCAAGTCACAGGCAACCCAGAAATCGAACTATGATAAAAAAGTTAGATTTGTTACTTTTGAACCAGGAAGTTTAGTTTTGGTTCATAACCCTAAAAGAGTTACGAGTCTCGGTTTGAAGTTGTCGAGGCCCTATAAAGGTCCTTATCGTGTCCTTCGTAGATTACCTAATAATAATTATCTTTTACGTAAACTAAATGGTGGTTCAAGACATGATATTTTGATTCACCATAATTCTTTAAAACCTTTTAAGCTAAGATTGTAATATATAATAGGTTTAATTTTTCCTAACTTTTAATTAATGACATTTTGCATTTCTGACATTTTGCATTTTTGTCATTTCACGTTTTTGTCCTTTTGCGTCTTGAACATTTTAACTTTTTTTTCCCTTATTATTATACAATTGTTATAATGTCATAAGTTAACGGTTTGACTTTTAATTTTTTTTACAAACTGCTATTGATAGAAGTTTTATTCTATTTGGGTGAGTTATGGTCATATGTTTGGTTTTATATGTTCACATTTATCTCCAAGTTTGTATGGGTAGTTATTTGGCATGTACTCACTTATGGACATATGTATCCGGTGAGGTAACATTCGTTGTGTTACACTGTTGTGATGATTAGTTTTTCATGATTGATACGAGTTAGTGTGAGCATAAAGACTTTGACATTTACTGACTATTTATCTTACCATGATTGAAACTTTTTATGCAGATTTGTTTGTTTTCAGATATAAATAAAATAAATTAATTTAAATAAATAATTTTAATATCATCCACGATGACAGCGTCGAAGAATTTAAAAATTTTATATGATTAATAAATCAATGGGGTTGCTTTATTAATTTTATTTGGGGGGGGATAGAGCTTAGTGTAGGGTTGTTGACACCTTATTGTTTTCTTTCAATGATGTCTTAACAACAAATAGCTTAGGGTTTTTCTTTTAAAAAAAAACGATTAGTATGTTGCTGACGTTCCGGAATGCTGAACTTTGATGTGCTGTACGTGTCGACTTGTCATAATTTACGTTACTTGTATAATGAAGATACTAGATTCGCGCTACCCTGATTGATGTCAACTTAACTTAGGTTGAGATATTTAAGTATTAGTTAGGATGCGTGCGCCCTTTGTCTAATTGTTCGTTTGTCGTTGTTGCTTGCGTGTCCTGGTTTGGATTATTGATTATTATTAATATTTTTAAAACATTTTAATAAATTAATTCTTGGACGCTGGTTTCAACTTCTGATTTGACAGGTTGACTGTTACTCATTTTGTGACGCTGTTAGGACTAGAGTCTATTGGCTTATAGCCTCGGTGTTTGGTAGTCCAACCTGATCAATGATGCGACTGTCTTTTGGGACAGGTTTTGGCATTCGTTTCTTGTGCAATGGTCTGGTTTGTTTGCTTGCATTGCACCAGGAAGCTGTTAGCAACAGACTTTGTTGACAGGTTGTTATGTTAAGTGTTTATTTTGCCCTGTCCACTTTTAGGTCATGAGTTTAGGGTTGTCAACTGTGTTAAGCGAGACAATTCTTGTGACCGCGGGGGATGTGGAGTTTGCATCAGTGCGTTTGCAAACTCCTTCTAAATGTAACTGGCGCTTTTGCCGGTATTCTAGAAAAACGATTTGATTTTAAGTTAGGAATCGTCTCGCATTTAAAAAAAGATAATTTGTCATAACAATTATAGGAATGGTCGTGGAATGACCTGAACAGGATTTGAAGAAGTAAAAATATAGTCTTGAAGAGTTCCTGCTATTTTCATTGTTGAGGAACAATCGTTAGTCAACTTCGTAGCACTTTTGTAGCTCGTAGTAGTTTTTTTTATTTGTTTTCCCAGTGTCGATATGCAATATAGCATGTGTATGCTATATAATTAAATTGGAATGAAATGATTTTTTATTTTTTATTTTTTTTTGTTTGGAATGATTGGAATTTAATTATATAGCATACACATGCTACATTGCATATCGACACTGGGAAAACAAATATAATTAAATTCTAATTTAATTATATAGCATACACATGCTATATTGCATATCGACACTGGGAAAACAAATTTAAAAAATTACTACGAGCTACAAAAGTGCTACGAAGTTGCTACAAGAGACTCTGAAAACTGAAAACTCTACATATAAGTAGGTATAAACATTCGATCTAATACAAGAACATATAGTATATAATAGCGTTTTTTTTTTATTTGTTGTGCAGAGACGTAATAAGGTGTCCCAATCCTGACAGTACCTTATTGATTTGGTACTAAGGCATCTTTGTTTTCCGTCAGTTTTGACCTATAAAAGCCATCAATAGAAAGCAGCATGCCCTTCGGAGCAATCAAAACAAAATAAAAATTCTTGGTTGCGTAAAAAATTCCCGTATAAGTATTTAACTTCTTGTGTTTGCATATTAGCTATTTGATTGTCATAGTATAGTACATGCTCTGTCTTAAACAAGATAGATCTTATGTGAGATCTGTTAAATATTTGGGCTGTATAATATGTTTAAAGCTCACACGGTTGTTATCATACATAACTTTCATGATTTCGAGTAGTTTTATCTGTTGCACAATTTACTTACAAAAGCTATAGAGCGTGCAAGTAGGATAAGAAATACAAGAAAAATATATTTTTTTTTTCTTTTGCACTATGTACTCAATAATCTTAGAAGTCTTTGTTATGAGAGACCTATAAAAAGATCAAAAGCGTGCATATAAAGAAGTTTTTAAATAACAATGGAATGCAATGTTTTTGAACATAAAAAAGTTGTTTACAAAATTACACTTTATGCCTTTCAATGTGGATGTAGAAATATAAGTTGGTAACTTAAGTTCTACTTAATCTATTGTGCCTAGATTACTCGGGTTTAGTAGCTAAGCGCTTAGTCTTGTCGCTACAAGTAGCCCCAATATGACAAGTGACAATTACTTTACCGTTTACAAGTTAGTGGAAGGCACTGTCATTTGAAATGGAACGACGACGCCGCAGCCTGATTTTGCGCAACACAACTTGTCACTTAGCACTTGACAGGTGATTAGTAAATCGTGGTGGGGGGTATGACTTGTCACTTAGTGAATAGAATCGATTTCTATTCACTTGCACTACTCACAAACGCTAATACTAAGCACTAAACATTGGGACTACTTAGTGACAAGCACTAAGCGCTTAGCTACTAAGCCCGTGTAACCCAGCCATTACAGAACACTGCTTGAATAACTCCTCTTCCTTGGAAAGAAAGTGTTGCCATAATTCCTACAATCGGGTTAGGGACACAGAACAGTAGTTACTCCTGGCGGAGTTAGGGATCGCAGTTGTTGTTGATTTCGACGCTCACAGGAAGAGTTGGCTTGACTCAAATCTGATCTGGTACCCATGGGTACCTAGTAACATCTAATACAAGTTTTGTCTCCTTAAAATCATAATTTCTAACCTAATAAAACTGAGACACCTTGGCGAGGTAAATTTATGAGAGAAATAATTAATAATATTACGATACCTTACCATTCTGGTAACGAAGTTAAGCTCGGCTTAAGTGAGGTAAGCTTTTGATCTCGCAGACGACAGAACAGAATCTGCGCTGCTATTTCCTTTAACGTTTACAATACAATATACTGCTTGAATGGCTGTTGACGAAGTGTAAATATAATAACAAAATTAAATCATTCTTATAGACATATATATAAACATAGACATAGACAAATAGTTTTTCGCATTTAGTGACACACACATTACAAAAAACTTTAATAACAAGAAATGGCTCAAAGCACACAGAAATAAATTAAAATTTCATCAGAAAAAAAAACTTGTGTGCCACAATGCCAAAAAGGCTGCAGCTCAGCATGTGATTCGCTTTCCGCTCGAAATAGACTCCGAAACTACTGAACCGATTTAATGAAACCTTATACACAGAAAGTATAGACCCTGGGAAAGGACATAGCTACCATTTACCGCGGGAGAGTTCCTTATTCCCACCGCCACTTGCAAATAAACTGTGAACCGTGTATCGTGACATCTTTTCCCGCATAGACTATAGACTACATCAACCGGTGGTTTTCCGTCTTGTAATTTCAAATCCGGTGTAGCTTAATACGCTGAATTTGCGATACAAGCTTAGGTCAATTAAAAAAAAACTTATATCCTCGACACCTCGAAACAAAATAGAAAAATACTTATATAAATAAATGGATTTCACAAACGTTATGCCATAGACATCTAGCATAACAACTGGTTGTTCAATTTGGTTCTCGTTAAAGGTTTACAGAAAATATCGGCGGTTCATTGTAATAGATTTGGAAAGCAATAAAAACAAATACAAAGTAATAACCCGTAACTGCCCCCCGCGGAGCTTTGATCGAGCTAATTCGTTTTCTAATTATAACTTTTTGCAGAAACCCTTTTGAAAATGTTCCGTGTTTGCGTTTCGTTTTTCCTGTGAAAACATTTTTCTGCGCAGTTAATTTGAATGGAATATTTGCTGTTTATTTTGACCTAAGCGGGTACATTTTCCGAGTCCCAGTATTTCCGTTTCTCGCAATGTTTTACACTTTTAACTGTCACAGCTATAATGCATTTTTTTAATACCTAAATAATATTTGATAAAGAAATCAACGTATGTATATATTATTGTATATTTTTTATATTTTGTCGTACTTAAATTATGTTACGTAGCAGACGTCCTCATTAAGAGGCTCGAGTTCACATTATGTTAGATAATTTTGAAAATATGAGAAAAGACAAGATAAGTCAATTCTCCCAACTCTGAATAATAAATAAGCTGCGACATAATGTTAAATTTGGAGAAGACAATCATCATCATATCAGCCGATAGACGTCCATGCTTGACAAAGGCTAAATAAGACAATATTGTAAAGAGATTTGAAAAGATGCGACACAGTGTTGAGTTTCTTCTAGAGACGAACGCCACTTTTGAAAGGACATCCTGGTCCCAGGTATTTAAGGTCGAAAAAAATTTTTTTTGTACATCTTATTTCGAATCATCATCTCAGCCGAAAGACGTCCACTGCTGGACAAAAGCCTCCCACAAGGATCTCCACAATGATCGGTCCTGCGCTGCCCTCACCAGATCGTCTCGGTCCACCTGCTCACACTACGTCTTCAGGCGCGCGGCCGCCGTTCAAGAACCTTTCTGCCCAACGGCCGTCTGTTATTTCGAATAAAAACCTTTTTATGTTATGTTTCTTTTTATTTCACAGTACATTGATATAAAAAGTAAGAGTATGTTTAGCGATGTGTGATTGATTTGATTATACACCTCTATTAGTTTTTCTGTTATGTAATGTATTCGTAGTTAACTTTTAAATCGCCTCCCAATGTTAAAAAGTTTCTGAAGTAAGTAAAGTCTAACTAACGAATTAAACGTCCAACTGACTAACGAATCGAATAACACGTAATAGTAGTTAGTGAGGTCAGCTCTAGGCGAAGCTAAAGTTTGTAATCAGGGCATTTTTTAATACACTCTCGGCCTTATATTTTACAAATTATAATATTAAAACAGTATAAAATTCTTCAATACTAAACTAAATTATCCCCTTTGGGAATGAGTCGTGGATGCACGAATTGGTGGATGCATAGTGACCGAATTGGACAAAAGGTCAGCGAGGTTATCATTTTCTATTAGGAATTGCGGCAGCTTTTCGAATTTTCCAACGAGATAAAAGTATTTTTTCAATAATAAAAATAGCTTATTATATTATTTCCAAAATGCCGTCTAACACGGAGATATATACATAGGGGAATAAAGTGTTTATTTCTAAAATACTAGATAGTTTTCTTTATTTTCGCTTTAATTTGAAATAGACAGCGTTACTTTCGTTTAAATTAGATTTGTTTATATTGCTATTATAAAACATGTGATGCCTGTATTGTAATAGAATTTCTCATATTCCCATATTGTGTACAAAAGTGACATGAAACGCAAGCGAACGGAGCACGAATACAATGCAATGCAATTTGGTATGATTTCATATATGCAAAGTTGCAATGTTGAGTGCGGACTACTGCGGACTCCGTGGCTCTACTACGAGTATATTCCCAGATTATCATACAATTTGCCGGTTGCATGCGCGTCAAATATTGCAGGAGGCGAGCTGCCTGCTACGTACAATGTATGCATCTGGGATTTTGCATTTAAATCGCCTTGTTATGTACCTACCCTTGAATTTTAGCATTCAGCCTCGCGACTCAACCCGCGCTAATAGTTTTTCTCGAGGGAATGAAGGATTTTCCCGCGGTAAAAGGTGATATTTGTGTTATTCTGATGTACAAGCTAAATAATTGTAAAGTTTCATTAAAATCCATTCAGTAGTTTTTGCGTGAAAGAGTAACAATTATTATCTACTAGCGACCCGCCCCGGCTCCGCACGGGAAAATGGTTATTGTGGGTTATCCTTCAGTATATTATGCATGTATTATACATATAAACCTTCCTCTTGAATCACTCTATCTATTAAAAAAAACCGCATCAAAATCCGTTGCGTAGTTTTTAAGATTTAAGCGTACAAAGGGAGGGACATAGGGACAGAGAAAGCGACTTTATTTTATACTATGTAGTGATACATTCATATATTATTCATCCTCACAAACTTACTTTTTTACAATACCAATAGGATTTAAAGTAAGTATATTTATTTGAAAAGTATACTTGTAACTTCTTTCACACAAGCATAGGGTCGCGGGTCCGAACCCATCCAAGGGCAAACATTCGTGTGATGAGCACTTGTGTTTGCCTTGTGTCTGGATGTGGTATATTATATCAGCTGTCTGACACAGTACAGGCTCTGCCTAGTTTGGGGTCAGATTGCCGTTTGTGAGATGTCCCCACATATTTCTTTATTTATTTTTATTTTTATATTTGTTTTATTAGTGAGTGTGGGTCATTCATTTTCTTCTACCCTCTAGGAGTAGCTGATATTTTGCTATTTCTCAAACTTCATAAGTGAATGCAGTTCAATTTGTTGGTCGCTGGTAGCATCTGTTTCTGATCAATTCCATTAATCCTAATATGATCCATAGCTAGCTTCATGTCTCTAGCATGAGAGAGTAAAGACTCTCATATCTATAATGACGCATATAACGGCCGTATGGCGCGATTTATGACCGTTCGAAATGCATTGAAATTTATTACGTTGAATTATTGACCAACATTCGAGTCAGGGCGACGCTCTGTACGTATTCCATATATAATATGATTTTTCATTACGTAAACAGATTTGAAATGATTTCAGCAAAATAAACACACTGAAAAACGTCCATGTTTTCACTCAATTTGTGCGATGTGTACATTCCGTGATCTGCACGTTTCACGATCTGTTCTATTTACTAATTATATTTATGTGATTTGAGTTAGTGCTCATTTTGCGTCTTGCACATGATGCTATGCGGCCCTTTTGACATCTGAAATATAACCTTGAAAACCATTGAATAAATCTGAACGTATAGTGAAATTTACTTGTATCAATTCAACTAATATTGTTGCGTAAAACTAAACTCTGTGATAAAGAAAATATTTTCACATCTACAGACATTGCTCGGAATTCGGATCCGTCGTGATTGTGTGTGTATTGTGTTGTTTTGTTCTAGCAATTTCCGTCGTTTTGTAAATACGAGACAGGAGCTAAATAAAGGAGGAAGCGCGATTCAGCGCCTTTCGTTTGCCGCCTCTGTTTGATGTTTGTAGTCGCTCGAGTGATCTCGTCTTAGAAGTAGTGGATCCGCCTTGATTGGCCCAAGGTGAGGTTTGAACAGTATTAAGTACATTTATCTTCACTCGCTAACATAAATTTACTGTCGCCGGCATTCTGTAGCGCACTTAGGCACTGTACGGTATTAGCAAATACTAAAAAGACATGTTTAATCAATGAATTTGAGAAACTTTTGGGAAGAAACTTTTCTCGAAAATGAATAAATAAACGACAATTATAATTCGAATTCGTTGAATTATCTCTCAGCTAAGCCATCCATCACCAACCTGTATCAATTTTTGTACTGTTCTGCAGTTATATGAATACGACGTGACGTCACAACTAAAAAAGTAGACCGCTACGTAGCGGTTTGCTACGAAACCCTAGCTACGACCGCTACGCCGCTACGCTATTTTAGGTTAATACCACAAATTAGAAAAATGGTGGCGCTTTACCTAATTCTTAAGTAAAGAACAGAGGTGAATATCTCCCCTTTGAAAAAATAAAATAAAACACTGTGAACGGCACCAAAAAAAGCTTGATCGCTAGCATAATAAAAATAAAATAATGAAAGCGTAGGAAAGAAGAGACGAGCGCAATCAAGAATAATGATGGAGCCTCGAGAGGGAGGCAAAACAACAATTTGTCATTGTTTTGTCCCATAATGGCGTCTTTTTAGGGATCCATAGGAAAAACTTCCAGTGTTTCAGTTAAGAAACTTATAGTATAGCGGTATATAAAACCCGACCCGAGATCCTATTTTTAAGTAGGTAGGCTATGTATATTTACTTATTTTTTTCTATTTTTGATGACATTTTCATGCTAATATTTGTATTGGCGAAACATGAGGACTGTATTGCAAATTGTATCATCTTATCTACCATGTTTGAGACAAATAAATTTTCTGATTTCTGATTTCCTAGTGTGATGACTGGCGTCCTAAGGAGTTATATAATAAATAAATACGTGGGATATCTCACACACGGCCATCTGACCCCAAACTAGGCACTGTAATATGGGTGTCAGATAACTGATATACATTAAATATACAAATAAACAACACAAGGCAAAGACAAATGCTTACCACACGAAGGTTCGCCCTGAATGGGATTCGAACCCGTGACCCTGTGCTTCGTAGGCAGATGTACTACCAACTAGGCAAGGCCACGGCCATCTATACACTTATATGTACTTATATGTATATTATTATGTAGTGTAGGCACAGAAGTATGTAATAGTACTAACCCGGTGTAGGTATACAGCTCAAGCCTAGATTAAGACGCATAGGAGATGATAACAAACATTTATATTGTAAGCATCTCCTCTTCAACAGCATTCTTTTGCCCACCATTGAGCATTATGCCTCTCCTTTTTTTAACCCCCGACGAAAAAGAGGGGTGTTATAAGTTTGACGTGTGTGTCTGTCTGTGTGTGTGTCTGTCTGTCTGTCTGTGGCATCGTAGCTCCTAAACGGATGCTCCGATTTTGATTTAGTTTTTTTTGTTTGCAAGGTCTCACAATCGAGAGTGTTATTATCTATGCTCCAAGAAAATATCTTCAGCCATTTGAAGATTATCAGCTCTTTTCTAGTTGTTGAAAGGATCAAATAGGTAACCGTTTTGTGTCGGGAGTTATTAATTTTTTTAATTTAGTGTTATGATTATCCATAGACTACGGCTTCTTAGGTCATCTGACCATCTAGCTGGTGGTCTGCCCACATTTTTTCTATATTGTAAGTAGTTATATAATAATTTCAAAGTTTTTACATGAAATCAAAAGGTATTTCGTTTATATGAAGAAAAACGCTACTCTTACAAAAAGAAAGAAAGAAAGAAAATACATTAATTATGTTGTGAAAGGACACATACTTACGAATTTAGAAACAGTTAAATAGTGTAATTTTCATATAGTAAGCGATAGGGAAACACAGTGAAAAATCATTACCAATAATTGCAAAACAAGGTCAGTTAATTAATAATATCAAGGTTACTGACCAAAGTAACGGTTACATTTATATTAAAATTTAAAGCAGTATTTTCGTAATCCAAAACGTGATGCTACAAAACTCGTAAAACATTTAAAAGGCTTCAATGTTGCCGAAGACTTTACTCCAGTTTGGATTTATGAAAAACCAACAAAAACTCGTTGAAACTTCCTTAAGAAGCCTATCAAATTTTTGTTTTGAAATCGAGGGAGCTGGTTGAGGAAAATATAATCTATTGGCACGTATATAAAGGTGCTCCCTCCCTCACTAGGAGCATTCGCGTGTAATGTAACGTTAAATATTTGAGCATTACATCAGTGAAGGAGGAGAACCTCGTCAGTCAGGGAGGTATTATTGTAATGTAATGCTCAAAGATGAATCTATAATGTTACAGTACACATGAATGCTCCCAGTGAGGGAGCACCTTTAAACCATTCAAATCATTATGAGTAAGCTCGAGCTACCATTTAAATAAACTTTAGCTAGGTACTTAAAATTCTCATACGGAACTATCAGTAGCACTATTTCAACTTCAATAGTTTCCTTTCAAAAATGTTCAACATGGTGTGAGGTGGCGGTAATGAATAAAAGATGAATGCTGTATGGTTTTTATTGCTTAAATAAAAAAAAAAAAACAAAGTTCCCTACATCTGCAAAGAATAGAAAGATCCCAAGGTTAATAACTAGACGCGCTGACGCTCAAATATTTCGGAGTTTGAAACTAGTCGAATCCTAGATTAATGTCCAATCTAAAAAATGCCTTACAAATCATCAAGACGCCTATCTATGCCATAAATATAGATAACAGTACGGCAAGTAAACGATATTTTTATTTATTTTTACCGTTGCCTGTTGCTTGTTACTATACAAATGATGATTTATCACCGCAGGCTTGGCGCCCCACCTTAAAACGGGGTCGCCAAATTATTAATGGTAGCTGTGGGATTCGGGACGGACGGTAAATCTAAAATATAGTAGTATTATTTATATAGAATATGCTTTTAGGTATTTTGCCTTGGTCCGTGGTGAAAATGAACGTACGCCCTTGTTTATTTTGCTATCTATCACAATTCGATAGGTAGTTTTAGTTTTTTTTTTATTTGAACTTATGTCGCAAAAAGGAAAAAAAAGACTCTATTTCTAACGAGGAAGTAAAATTTTTGTTTGGTAATTAATTACGCAACAGCGAAAAATAGTATATAATATTTCATAGTATATTACGAAATAATAATTACGAAAATGGACCATAGGGCCGAAATACAAAATACGCACCTATCAAGCTTCACCGAACTTGAGTTTTAGCGTAACAGACAAGCAGAGTTAGTTACCTTTGCGTTTATCATATAAATTAGGAACACATAGTAGGTATTTCAAATAAAAATATCCCATTTCTTCAATTCCTTAATTGAAATATCAGAAGTTGAATCTCATAAATTGTTTCATCGTTAGGAGTAATTTGTTACCAGCCAGTTTTTTTCGTCCGCAATATTTAGAATTTCTTTCAAAGAAATTAAGCGGAGCTGCATTGCAAAACTGTATTGCTTAGTAAAAAGAAACTTTTGAAGAATTCTTGGAAAAGTAGGTACTATTTTGAAATTAGCTCAATTTCGTAAGTAAGAATTTTTTCGCAGTATTAATATGATCAAAACTTGCGTAACACCAAATCAGGTTTTTTTTTGTGTGAAAGAGTAAGAAACATCCATACATCTTCTTAAACTTTCGCATTTATAATATTAGTAGGATTGTGTCATTAAATATTTGATACAAATAGACGAAAATAGAAATATTATATTATGTATGAAAGTTCCGCGAAAAATAAAGGTACACTCACCCGCTGCCAAAACAAGCATAAAAAATCCAATTCGGTGAATTCCGCTGATTGCCACCATTTGCCTTTTCGCTTTTCATTCTGCGTATGCATTGAATAACATATTGGCATATTCGTCATACCTGTACACGTGTGTATTTCAATGTGTTTCAATATTGAGTTAGTTGAACGGTGATATCAAGGAAATAATACGTAACGTTCGATTTATTCAGTATAGGTATTGGAAATAATATTTTTTTTATTAGAATTATTGAATGATAACACATTTATAACAATATGAGATGACAAACAATACATGGTTAGATACACACAAGCTCATGCATTGATACTAATATAGTCAGACTGAGTAATCAAAGAGCTGCTTATTTATAACTCTCTAAATAATGCATATGTTACAGGAAATGTATGAAATCCAGGAATTGTATACAATTCCTAGGAAATGTATACAATTCCGGAGCTCGTTAGGAAATGTATGAAATAATGTTTCAAAGATTATTTAATTCACACATATCCTAGGAAATGTATGAATTTCCTAGGAATTGTATAAAATTCCGAACTTGCACTAGGAAATGTATAAAACTAATGCTTTCTGTGAATAAAATGAACAAAGCTCCCGGTTAAACTGATAATTAGAGTTATCTGTGAATATTATAATTGAAACACTTTGTTAAACTCACAATTAGATTTTTTTCTCAAGGCTCTCGTTGAAATAATGCAACAATCATAAGGGAAAACAATATAATACCTTTTTAAGGCTTTTTGTTAATCAAAATTTAAAAATCAGCTTTTAACTTTTTTTTTTCATCGCGCAACTAGCATAAAAAATATAAAGAAAGCTTGTAAAGCTCAAACTTTAACTTAATAAGTAAACAGTCTATCGTGTAAATACGCCACAATGTAAAATCAAAAGCCTTTTTTTTTAACTATGTAAGGCATTTATTAACATAAATATAAATAATTAAATAGGGCTTTTTAATAATTACACTCTATAATTTAACTATTTATTCTTATTTATAGCTGGTATATAGGCACTGAATATTTAAGCAGCACTAGCGAAAGCGTTCGCCTGAACGGTTGACGCAGTACCACAGGAGGGGCACTCCAAAGAACCAACGTCATTTTAATTTTTATAATAGACAACCACTAGACGTAAATGAAAATCAAAGAAAAATAGTCTTTATGCTTCTTCGAATACCACGCAAAACCATCCGGCGGAGTTTGGCGGCGCCTACGAGATGCAGTGAGTGCAATCGAGCGGGGAATGTGTTTTAGTGCTGGGAGGTAAATATCTCTTCTGTACGAGTAGTACTATTACATACTTCTGTTGTAATAGCCTTCCCTCGCTCCGCTTTCCCCACTAACCCATTGACATCTTGAATGTATTACATTTCCGATTGATATTTAGGAAATGTATACATTTCCTAGGAAATGTGTCTTATATCATTTATTTCATACATTTCCGGGCGACTTTAGGCATTGTATACATTTCCTAGGAATTGTATACAATGACGGATTTCATACATTTCCGTTAACACATATATAATTAAATTATACAAAGACAAGATGACTACCACAAGTATTTTAAAGGTAAAGTTGTTTCCTTTTGTCCTTCAAATTATAATACTTGCGTGAAGAAAAAAAATACTGAAAAATAATAGTTTAAAGAACTAAAAAACACGCTTCCTGTCCGCCATCTTAGACGTCCGCCATATTATATAACGCATGAAGGAAGAAAAAATTTTACGCGCCCCATTTTTTTGGGCGTGGATTTTTTTTTTCCTTCATAATATAACGTCTTGAGTTAGTTGATCGGTAGTGTACAAAAAGTGTTGAGTGATTGTTATCTTTATAATTCATTGGTGGAAACTGTTTTGGCTTGTGAGTTTTAAAAAATGCATAATGAACCTATGTAATAGTATAAGCTGTTTGTTTCCCGAATAAATAAATAAATAAATAAATATTGGATTTAAGTCACGTGACCGTCATATTCCTGACAGCAAACCCTTTATTACAATCACGTCATGTGGCCCTTTGTTAATTAATTAAGGAGACTAATTAGTCCTTCAGTGACGCAAAAAACATTTCTTATTTTCATATCTAAACCATAAGTGACGCTACTTTGTAAGAATGATTAGCATTTGAACGTGGTACACACGAAATGACGCTTGTGATTTTGGATGCTGGAAAAATCAAAAACTAGCCAAATAAAGTTCAATTTGACTGTAATGTTGCACAGTGACGCAGCAATAAATAATATCTAGCACTCGAACGACATACGAAACACAAAGGATTTAATGAAATTCTTTTTTAAACATGATCCACACAGAATCCTGTGGATCAGTTTTCATTTGTCAATATTTCGACAAATATACCATTTGGAGACAGATTAACTATACTAGCACCGTCACGTATGATACGTGACGGGACCCAACATCTGAAATCCACTCTCGTAACAACATATAATTAGAAAAAGCAGAAACAAGATTTCGAACCGTCATTTCCTGTGGCCCATGATTGATACCGTCACATTAGCTGAATTTTGCCTTAATTAGGTTGTAAAGCTATTCATAGCAAAGAAAACTTCCGTCACTGAGGTTCTAGATTTATCTGAAACCAATCGGTGCAGTATTTACGATATAATTCGAAATTAAAATTTGTATGAAAACTTTAAGATAGGGTGACAACAATGTACGTAAAATTATGGATAGAAAGGCTTTCTTGATATAATAACTGTACTCAGTCAGTTAATTAGTTTTACAACTTTGTTTTTTATCAAATTTAGGGAAATGCCGATTTATTTCTAGTTTTATAAAACAATTCTAATAGGAATTTTTAAAGGTCGACTAGAAAAATAAAAAAAATCTGTGGTGGAAATTCCATTAAACTAATTTAGTAATAGAAATGGTTGAGAAATGGTCGCCCGCCCATCGCAGGCCTTTTTTTTCTGGTCAAGGCTTTTATATTTAAGTAAAGATTTAAGTTTTACAATGAAAATAATAATAGAGCAGGTTATTATTTATTTTGGCAGCATTATTTTATCTGAAACCAAAACAACAGACTTTATGTATTTCTATATATTTAACGTTTTTATGCCTGTCTATTACTAGTTTTTTAAAATATTTTTATTTTGATCAGTTGATCTAGCCAGAGCCAGAGAGGTGGGAGAAAGTCGCGCTTCAGTTGATCTTTGATCTATGGTTTATTAGCTGAAATTATTATTTATTTTTTGTGAATCATCCTGGCAACATTAACGTACGTAGCCATCAAAAAATAATATCTTCATATCAATTCCAGGCCAGAATAAACAAAAATCTAAAAAGTTATTGTTAGACACTATTTTTACAAAATATTAGTAAAGTTTGGATAATTTTATTTAAATACATTTATGTAAGTAAAACAAATTAATAGTAGTAATTTACTAAGTAGTTGTAGTAATTTACTTTCTAATAATTTGTTTTGGTCAGTTCTTTTTCAAAGGCGAGTATCAACCAAATATATAAAACAGTAGCAGTCTATGTTTTCGTAAAATTAATCTAGTATCAAATATATAAAACAGTAGCAGTCTGTGTTTTTGTAAAATTAATCTAATTGTTTACTTGCAGGTAGTGAAGTAGGTATATTTTGAGAGCATACGTTCAATAAAATAAAATTATTAAGCATTGGATGTTCAGGCAAGAACTCTTTAACTGATTATTCTCTGTGAGTATAGTTCATTGATTTTTCAACAGGTGACGCCTCTGTGAGTATGTTTAATTCTCTGTACTGTGATTGATAATCATTGTTATACATCACTCAGACCCAACAATGAATAGGTACTTAACTTACCTGGTTTATTATTTTAATATTCGTGGTCTAAGTTAGAGTCTAGGCAATGGAAGCGAGGTTGTCTGTGGATGTGGAAATAAAACAGGGTCTGGCGGTAAAATATACTCAGTATATTTATACTCCAAAGTAAACTCAATAACAATCAATTAAACGTCGATGAAAAGCGATTAAAATATTTAACTTACGCAGCACAAGAGCGACCATAGGGGCTGACAGTTAAAACAGGAAGTGGCGCCACACAGTGGCCAACATGCAGAACTAATCACATAGTGTTACCATTATAAATAAATATTATAAGGGGTGAACTCACACAAATCGATTTCTTAATACGTGGTATAACTAGCTTTTGTGTTTATACTTCAGTATTTGATTTTAGTCGGCCGCACTAATTTTTTATTTATGAATTTAATTACTTAATTTATGAAATAACATGTCCGCAAAAAGATGACTTCGTTGTCACCCTAGCTCATTTCCATACAAATTTTAATTTCGAATTATATCGTAAATACTGCACCGATTGGTTTCAGATAAATCTAGAACCTCAGTGACGGAAGTTTTCTTTGCTATGAATAGCTTTACAACCTAATTAAGGCAAAATTCAGCTAATGTGACGGTATCAAACATGGGCCACAGGAAATGACGGTTCGAAATCTTGTTTCTGCTTTTTCTAATTATATGTTGTTACGAGAGTGGATTTCAGATGTTGGGTCCCGTCACGTATCATACGTGACGGTGCTAGTATAGTTAATCTGTCTCCAAATGGTATATTTGTCGAAATATTGACAATTGAAAACTGATCCACAGGATTCTGTGTGGATCATGTTTAAAAAAGAATTTCATGAAATCCTTTGTGTTTCGTATGTTGTTCGAGTGCTAGATATTATTTATTGCTGCGTCACTGTGCAACATTACAGTCAAATAGAACTTTATTTGGCTAGTTTTTGATTTTTCCAGCATCCAAAATTTCAAGCGTCATTCCGTGTGTACCAGGTTCAAATGCCAATCATTCTTACAAAGTAGCGTCACTTATGGTTTAGATATCAAAATAAGAAATGTTTTTTGCGTCACTGAGGGACTACGAAGCTGAAATCCTGAAATTTGTAAGGAACATGGGGAATGACGGTAATAACCCTTTTATTTGATACCCATATCATGGGGGTGGATTTCAAACAGCCAGTCCGCCATCTTGGCGAGGCCGCCATATTGGATTTGTAATGACGTTTCTTAGCTAGTCATGTATTGTCATCAGAACTCAGAGCGTGTGCAAAATTTCATCCTAATCAAAGACCGGGAAGTGGGTCAAATTATGATTCCAAGATTTTCTTACATACATAGTTACAAGTGAAGCTAATATAAAAGCGTGTTAATAACAGAGCAACGAACAAAGATACCTAGTTCCAAGTTAACACTTAGTATGGAACTAACGTATATTGTTAGCTTTGATCTCCTTTGATCTCAGCAGTCCCTTTGCCGCGTCATTTAGCTTTGTCTGTCATGTAACCCCATAATAACCCCATATGGATAAAGTCCTTGTTATCTCCAACATTGCAAGCATCAGTATGCGGGCCGCAACCGCTTTGAAATGAGACATATTTTTGTAGCATTTCTTGACAGGGCTGTATGTAAATTAGAAGAAATACTTGAAATTGTGTTGAGTTAATTCAATATGGTATGGTGGTGCTTACACAGATGAAATAGGTACAGTAATAAGTAAACATTTATGTTCATTGCCCATACTAATTTTGAAAGTACATTTTGTTCAATGGTTCACACTAGATATCTTCACGCTAACTTAACACGACTTTTCATGAAATTATGAAGGTATCTAGGTAATACCTATCACAGGAAAAGTCAAACAATAACGCAAACGGAGCTAAAATGATTCGTTAATATAAACATCTATGAAGATGTATGTAGTATCTATATGTATGAGGGTTCACTAATTTCAAACTATAATGACGATTTGAGGCATGAATAACTTGGTAAATGTATGAGAGAGGCGGTTAACGAAGTGGTTAACATTATTGGTATAATAATAACCGCGAATTCGTGGTAGCTATATGAATACCATCAGATTTGCTCCTAAGTACTAACTAATCGGAAATACCAACCCTCTTTGACAAGTAGATATTAGTTGTTCTAATGTTAGCAAAAAAGGAAAAAATATAAGAAAAATCTACATTTTAATCTTTGCGAGGAACTATGATGTGGGCTGAATAGATAGATAGATGAAAATTTATCTCAGTTAATGGAAGCCGTTGGCCGTTTGTGTTTGAACAAAGTACGGACTACTCAAAGAGAAATATTTGTATACAAATTCGAACGGTAGAGTAGACTTTAAATTAATATACACTATTGGAATATATTACAGTTTAAACAATACAGGTGTGTCAAAGTTTCTGCTTCACGTAATGTTAGAACATGTACTTTGATAGTTCAATATACATCAACACGTTGCTTAGTTACAACACAAGTTTGTTTTCAAAGTCGTACTTACTGTACTGACATAGTTGTTATGCTGTGGTCAAGTGTAGTATTTAATAATGTTAATATCAAGATCATAGCTGACGGCCCCGTATCGTAGTCGGTAGTACGTCTTCCTTCGAAACTCAGGGTCACAGGTTCGAATCCCGCCCAGGGCAAACATTCGTGTGTTGTATATTTATATATTATGAGTGTATGTATATCAGCTGTCTGACACCCATAGTACAGGCTCTCCCTAGTTTGGGGTCAATGGCCGTGTGTCTGAGCTGTCTCACATATTTATTTATAATTTTATAATAGTTCCTTTTTACCTTCGGCCGCCATCGGAACTAAGTTTCGGAACCAGTTTCCATCAAGGACTTATTTGTCCTGGTTTGAAACCTATTGCCAAAAAATAGCGTGAGAGATCTTTCGTAACCCATTCTGTAATAATACTGATTATGAATAATACAAATATGAAATTGTTTTATCATTGTGCCTTTCGTTCAGAAATTGATGCGATTTTACTATAATTATATAAACCAATAGCGACGTGACGTGACGCTACTTTTTTTAAAGCTCTTTACACCGTGACCACATTGGTAGACATTTTTTACGGGTTATCTCTCAGAAAATCTAATAATGTCCTAAAGTGATCGGCCTTAGCCAAGGGCGAACTTAGTGAAGGGAAAAATGTTGACATCTTTAGTTTGTTCTATTTCTAAAGTTGCACTGTAAATAAGACTCGGGGCTGTCTGTCTCTCAAGACTCCCCTGTATTGACTTAGCACACAACATTTCCAGCTCTTAAGAGCTTCAATTACACTGAAAGATGAGATTGTCTGCGTTTGCAAAGACTTTCTAACATCCGTTTGCACTAAACTTAACAACTTAAGTTGATGCCTAAAGTATTTAGGTGAGATTTGGTGAAAATTTTGTTTGCTAATAACCTTCAGACTTTTTAAAACTGCTTAGTTTCTGCCTACCTTTATAAGCCCAATTAGACTGTTAGTAAAAACAAATTTTTAAGCTTTAGTTAGCTTGCTTAGGTTTTTCTTAACTACGAAAAGCCTATGACGAGGTTAATGCAAACGGGTGTAAGTGTATGTATTACAAAGACTTTCTTATTTGTCTACGTACGTTAGCTTTCCAATCTGACATTCTCCGAATAAAAATATTATTTTCCACTTTGAAGAATTGAAAAGAAGAATGCAAAAGATGTTTCATCTTAGAATAAGCCAAGACTATACGAGACCCCGCACACTAACGTCTTTCAAGCGTCGTCAACGTACCAGCGTCCGCGCTGCGTTTTTTTGCGAACACGTCATTTTTTGTTCTCACTTCACTTTCACTCGCCTTGTCACTACATAGTATAACACAAAGTCGCTTTTTCTGTCCCTATGTCCCTTTGTATGTTTAAATCTTTAAAACTACTCAACGGATTTTGATGCGGTTTTTTTTAATAGATAGACTGATTCAAGAGGAAGGTTTATATGTATAATACATGCATAATATGCTGAAGGATAACCCACAATAACCATTTTCCCATGCGGAGCCGGGGCGGGTCGCTAGTTGCCTATAATTGTATTGTATGTGCGACGGCCAGCGCTGGCGTCGTCGCGTCGCCGCGGTCGTCTTGACAACAACTCTCGAAAGACGCTAGTGTGGGGTCTCAGGCCCTACACAGATTAGATATATCATTACTACGTAGCATTACTCTCCCAAGTAACAAAGAATAGTTTTATCTACAGTATCACGTTATTTACACATTATGATGTGTAATTAAGATCGATTGGGTATACTATTTGTACCTAAAATAATTAGCTAAGTGATCTCACGCGTGATAATTAAGTGATTGATGTTAGTTTCCTAATACTACCTACTTGCCGTACATAGCAAGTAGGTAGTATTAGGAAACTAACATATAGTTCTGATCGCTACCTTATAAGTGTTGCTTTAATTAATACTTCATTGCTTGAATCTATCGTTTACTGTAAGAAGAATAAAAATAAAAAGAATAAGAAGAAGTAGTAGTAGTTTTAGAAGTATGTCCAGATCGTAGTAAGTGGTCTCTGCCTACCCCTTCAGGAAAGAGGTATAGATATACGTTTATTCTAACGGGTTACTATGATATGAATGCTTTAATTTGACGAAATATATTATGACATAGATACTCATACGATAAATTTGATTTAAAACAATACCAGTGGTACTTATTTGTTTAGTTTAGAATGGAATACCTAGATCATTTTACGCAATCCAAGGATGTTATTTTTAAGTACTCGTAATCACACTACTGCCCTGACAGTTAAAGCGTTTTTTATAACATGCTATAACTGTTTTTTTTTCCAAAAGTAAAAAGATGTATCAATAAATTTAATTAGGTACACAAAATTTTTATAGAACTTTTTCACACAACACGACACATAAAATTGTGTGTAGCAACAAATAAAAAGTGCATTTCCTTTTTTTATTTTCTTTCTCACATCATTACCTTTTGTACTCTAAACACTTACTGTTTCAAATTTTCTATAAAAATTTATTTCCTATATCATCTTCTTTCCTTTCAACAGCATCAATCTATAAAATTATCCCCCCTAATACGATGTCCGGCCGGCCTCTGTAAGACGCTTATATCACAGCTATAAGATACATTTTCGCGGCTCACTGGATTTCCGTGTGATTGGGTCTCGTGAAAAGGTCTCCGGGATAGATTAGAAATTTATTGAAAGGTCTAAGGTGCATGATTGGAGGATTTCTGGTCCATTCAATGCACCTTTATATGACCTCCTTTCTTCTCTTAAAAGTAATGGGATGTCATTTGTATAAGACATCAAAGAATGAAAAACGCTGGGCGTCTTATATTCCTTACTATATAAAAATTTTATTAAAATTCACAGGTAAGTTATTTTTTACTGCTAAATTTCCATGTCTAGTTGACGAAAACATTAATTTTTTTACCGTACGTTAAAGAACCTTTTTAAATATTGTTTGATAAAATGTCAATTTACTAGTTTCGGGAATCCTATATCAAATTTAATTTTATTTCACAATTAACCCCAAGAAAAAAAATTATAATTATAGATCTTTTATAATTTGTTGAAAAAGTCTCCCATACCATGACATATCAAATATTTGAGTACGTGTACGTGAGTCGCAGGAAATACAATTATGGGGGATCAAGTGGAAATAAAATAAAATTTATCAGTATAAGATATAAAGGTTTTAAGAAGTGGCAATATTTTATTTACTATTTAATTCTATTACAACTTGGTTACATAAATATACACCTTAATTTACTAGATTTGGTGACTTAGTAATACTGTGCTACTACACAGATTTTTCACAAAAATTTTTTTCATCTTGGAGAGCTTAGGAATTATTCAGCCAAAAAGAAACCAATTTGGTTCTAGGTCACAACTTGAGGCTACGTTACGATACCGTGGGGATGTCTCGTCTAATCCTTGCTACAAAATGGTTCGAAACAGGGACATTTTGTGTACAACTCTATTAAGTTTTTATTTAACCTACTATAAAATAAAGTACTTTGACGGTAGGTAAATAAAGACAAAAATAGCTGCGTTGTGATTGATTATTTAACCCTTAGGTATATCGAAAAAAGCATTGATAAAATTCGTTTCTTGAAGTTTTTACAACGTTCTTTCATTATGTCTCATACCTACTATACTAAGAATATTTTTTTGCATCACTTACATATAAGTTCAGTGAATTTATTCAGAAAATGTATTCGATGTTGTATGTTACAGGTCTTCATAAAGAGACTTGTCCACTTTTTGGTTAAAGGCAAGTCAAAGTCAATAATATTTATTTGAAGTAAGATTTGAAAACCATTTTTCAACGTCAAAACTAATAAGTACCTAGGACCAGAGTTTTCCATGGTTGTAGTTGTTGACAAATTCTTAACTTGCCTATATAAAAATACAAGGCTGCAAATCTGTAGGTACATGATTTGATGCGTATTTTAGTTTAAGTGTAAAACATGATATTTTCTACTTACAAAAAAATACCCTTGGCTGACAGTAATAATGTTCGCATATATACCTCACCAACATTATCTAAGTTGGTACAGCTGTCTATCTTGTTAGACTAGTAGGGTGTTTGAAATCACAGCATCAACACATAGAGCGCTTACAGTAGCAGCCGTTGATTGGAGAACATTTGAATGTGCATCACTTAAGCTGGTTTCACAGTCGCGCCGTCGTCGAGCGCCGTCGCGCGCCGTCGAGTGCCGTCGTGCAGATGCATCATCATCATTGACAGCTCATACATGTCCCCAACGAGAGGCTCGAGCCTACCCTGAAATGGTGAATAGGCCCTAGACGACTACGCTGGCCCAGTGCGGGGTGGTCAACTTCACACACAACACAGGTGCGTGCGGATTATCTCACGATGTTTTCCTTCGAAAATCGCTAAAACACGTTTATATGTGCCGAGGCTTGAAATGACGAACTTCCAAATAGAAGTCAACGGCACCAGCCACTTGGCCACCGACGCTCTTGTTCATAAAGTGATACCTTCAAAAACAGTAAATTCGTTACAATTTTTATTGCTCAATTTCTTTTCAAAAACAGAATATCTACTTTTTAAAGCGTCATTTCCGTGCTTAATTTGCAAAGTCAATAAAAATCTGCAATCATGATAAATAAAACTTTTTTTTTCATCGCCATATGGACTTGCTGTAGTGATCGAGTACGATTCGTTACGGAGCTTGTTAATCCTAACGAACTTGGCTCCGTCGCAACTTCACGTCGCATTTTCCTCCTTCGCCCTAAACACGGTGTTTGACGAGGACTTCAAGCAAAATGTATGTAAAATTGTACGTACAAATATGTAGTAAGGCACATTTTCGTGTAAGTTGTGAGTTCTAGTCACGATTTAAGACTTCGTTTTGTGAATGTCAAAGAGGATTGCATTATTGAAGAGGATAGCTGTATTATTCTCTTCATATACAGGGTGTTAGCAATAGTATAATTATCCTTATCCTATCCTTCTGGTATAGTGTTAGAGTCGTACAAAATAATAAGTATAAAAAAATAACATTTAATTACTATACTAAAATATTTTTAAATCTTCTCTACGCAACAAAGTTCATTCAAGCTCTCGCAAAAAATCACGTGGCGGAGATGCATATTATGTACTTTATGAAACAACTCGACGTTGCCAAAGCCAAAACTAGACAGTTTTCTATCTCATTTCCACGCGTAGCGATGTATACAAATTAAATTAAAAATACTTAATAAAAAAAAAAAATACTTAATAAAAAAAACTATAAATACTAGAAAAAATATATTAAAAGTTGTTCTAAAAATATTTTTTTCTGTTTAATGTGTTACAGATCACTAGCACAATACTGATAGATAGAGAATAATGATACTTTTTTTTTACATCCTGTATATATTAATATCGATCAATCGATTACGATGTAATACGCAATATTGGATCTCATAATTTCTTTCAAAGTTAAGCATCTTGTTTTCGGTAATTAAACTCTTACCTAAAACCGTACGGTCTTAAAGTATAAGCAAAATTTTAGATCAAAGTCTCTAACTAGAGAAACATTTCAATGAATTTATTGAATTTCATTACAAAATATCCTTTCACAAAAGAATATTTTGCTATCGCTTTTTGACTTCATTACGCATTTTCTTTCTCTTTCATCCTTTAAAGGCGAAAAGGACAACTTGATTCCGAGTTTGTTACGAACTCAGCGAATTGGAGCATTATCTCGTATCGAAAATTTATAACAGTTTAATTATTCAGCCAGAATCGCGTCCCTTTTCAACTGGGAAACTGAAAGCAAATACATAATTTAGAAGGCGTTGACAAGATAGCTATTCGATGAAATTTCAAAAGAAAATCACTTATTGACCGGTTTCCAAAGAGCTGTGATAACTTTTTCTACCTCAAGGGTTACTTTAAAATAACAGCTAAACGATATATCTTGGTATACTGGTTTCGATCGTTTGATATTAAAAACTTTGTAACTTAAAACATAGTCATTAGTAAATACCATTTCCAGTTTATTTCATTAATAAGTACTTAAGACAGACTTCTAAAAACATTTTATTTATCTTATTTATGACTAAGCGCTACATTAGGGTAGTTTCGATTTCTGTAAATTACGTTAGTTCATTTTCTTCCGTCCTTTTCGGTTCCCGTAAGAAAAAAAAGTCCACGACTTAAATTTAAGTTTTCATTCTGCCGCCATAACGCAAAAGGGCACATCTGCCTTTTTTTTTCAAAATTACTTAAATAGAGCGTTTTATTCAGAATAGTTTTTTCAGTACAACGGTTTTATCAGCAAATTAAAAATAAATTTACAATATGCGCCCTTCTTTTTACGACGGCAGCATTTTAAATCGGGAAAATGACTACCAGTTACTAAAACAATGATGATGATCCTTCAGCAGGCTTACTACCTAACAGCTCGAGCAGCTGTCTAACGCGATATAGTGACAAAACTAGTCTATGGCTCTTATTTTCACTATGTGGCATTTAAAAGCTTCACACACGTAGTAAAAGCGCATTTTCATTGGTCGATAAGTCGGCCGTTAGCCCAAATGCGGGGACCCACGCAAGCGGGCTAATCACTAATGAAATTAGTCAGTCAATAACTCGATCGATACAAGGCATTCAGGGACCCAAAATCTCTTTTGGCGCATTTTCATTAGTCGATAACTCGTTCAGTATACAGAATGCGGGGACTCCCCGCATGCGAGATAACAACCAATGAAAGTTGCAAGTCGATACGCGTTCGGTACAACGCCTGCGGGGATTCCCCGCATGCGTTATACCGACCGTGCTATCGACCAATGAAATTCATCAGTCGATATACACAGCACCCAGAATCTTTTTCTTTTTTTATTTTCCTTCAGTGAGGCTAATAGTTTCTTCTTCAATAAGCCACAATATACAGTCAAAATTCCTCCACATAACATTAATTGATGATGCATGGCAAGAACGTCTGTCTCAGTGCCACTCTCGTTAACAACTGGCGACGATGTTCTCTCCCCGCATGCGGACCATATCGACTGATGAAAACGGTTCCCCGAATGCGGGTCCTGTGGCTCGCCTTCCAGAAATCTCTCCCGCACGCCGCATGCGGTCCCTATCGACTAGTGAAATTGCGCCATTTTTCTGCCGTACTGTATCCAGATTCTCTCGCAACTCGCTTGCAGGCGCTAACGACCAATGAAAACGGTTCCTTGCATGCGAGCCCTATGGCATGGGTTTCAAAAATCTCCCGCACCCCGCATGCGGGCGCTAACGACCAATGAAAATGCGCCTAAGCCTGCAGGTGTTAGTACACCTACATTCTTTTGACTTTTCTCTCCGCAATAATCCTATGGGGGATCCTAACCAACAAATATAGCAAATTTTCATCATGTTGTTATCATGAGAATTGCGTGTACGCTCGAAATAGTCCGTCGATCAATCACAGAGACATCGCTCAGGTTTGCCTCCGCAATCCCTCACGTGTAATAGTTATGTACTTTCAGTGATTGTTTGTTTTGCAGAAAATAATAAATAATGTTTTCCGCGAACATTCAGAAAGTAAGGTGTGGAGGTGTTTATTTTTGACGCAAAATTATTTTGATCGATGATTATGGATTAGGCAAATATGTTTTTGGATCGTTAATAGACTATGAAAAAATCGTTAAATATTTCAGAAAGGGTATGTAGGTATACAGAAACAGGATTAGATTATTTTCAGTTAAGAAATGATAATTAATTGTACAATTTTTCAAATAAAATTCTGATACTACGTACACTAATTATGAAAACAAAGTTTGGTCTTTATATCTATTTATAAGTTATTGGAATAAAATTTATTTTCATAGCATTATGTATTTATAAATAAGTTCTTGTATTAAAATAAGAATTCTTATACAGTTTACTACGAGATAATACGCACCTTCTCTCTCGTGATTGTTTATTTTACCGAAAGTAATAACTTTGAAGACAAACAGAAAGCTAAAAGGTTTCTATTTGATATATGTGTACTTTCTCACATTTGAGAGCTGTATTTACAAACTTTCATTCACTTATCAAATAAACACGTTTGTGAACAATAGCCACAGGAATCAAACAAGACGTATCTGAGTTTAAATATAATAATGCAATAAACGACTGACATACCTTAAAAAAACTCATTGTAATTAAATGTGTGTGTGTGTGTCTTTGTGTAATTAATTACACAAAGCTGGAAATATTTACGTCTTATTACGATGTTTTTTTAAGACAGTATCAATAAAAAGTATAATACGAACTTAATATCATACCACATACACTGTTTATTTTACAAAGCAATACTATCCAATTTATTGGCGTTTGAGTAATACAACTGCACTACTACAGTGTCTTCTTTAGAGTATCCTCTACCCTAAAGGTTGCCTGGAAGGGATCGCTACAAGCGATACAGCCGCCGCCGCGCCTATGCAAACTCTGTTTATCTTTGTTGTATATTGTTATTGATTATTTTGTGTGCAATAAAGTATTTTTACCTACATTACAACTAAAATCTTACTATTTGTTTTATTATATTTATAGTATTAAAACAGGGACGTGCGTATCTGTGTTATGTAACGTTGCAATATACGGCCATAAACGGTACGTATCTATTTTATTATTAAGTAGGTAAATGTTATAAAATGTTTTATTGCTTTATTACTTAGTCTAATTGCTGGACTACGCGTACAAATGTTATTGTAGATAAATTTAATCATTGTGTAAAACCCATCAATTGAGTACGTATGTTGACAAACATATTATTGCAAGTAATAAGTAAGGTTGATACCTATATAGTAATATATACTTCGTAATTTATTCTTTTTCGGAATAAATGTTTACCGTGCTTTAGTAACTAAAATTTACACACTATAATTTATTAGTATGAATAGAAAAGACGGCTATAATTATGAGTTAAGTATTTATTTATCTAGGCCACAAACTTAATATACGAGTATATAATTATTTCGCTGTTTTTTGTCCTTCCATTTCAAAGCATTCCCATTTTAAAATCTCTTGCACCACAAGGTTGCCCGGTAGAAATTGCTAATTAGCTATAAATCCGTCTGTCTTTATGTACACATAATTTTTGGTTAATGTATAAAGTGTATTTTAATTTTGTATTCCATTTTAAAATACTTAAAATGATAAACTAAAAGAACCAAAACCTGGTCTAATTCCAACAATCACATTCATTCAAAATTAAATGGACTCGAAACATAATGAAATTTTCTTCACGCAGATCGCAGAAGGCGATTGGACATGCACAATTAGGGCACAGGTAGAGCCATTAAGGGGATGGTATGCTCTTCCAGCGGGAAGCGAACCCCGCACCTTTCCCTCCCCCGCTTCAGTACTTTCAGCGTTCAGTCTACCCTAACGCCGCAAGAACCTCGGTCGTTTCGCGCGCGCTCTATAACCGACTTCTAACCTAAAGTCTTCACTGAAAATCATCTCAATTCAAAAACATTCTTATTATAACTAAATATAAAGTCGATTTCTTTGTGCTGTGTAGTTTACCCGTCTAAAGTGTGTTGGTGTCGGTTAACTATTGTTTTGTGATCAAAAATCTGGTTTTTACAATCGGTTCGACAGTTTAAGGTGAGTTTTGTTTGTTGATGAGTCAGAGCACTGAAATAACCGTATTACCGACGTACTGGAACTCTAGCATATTCTTAGATTTTTCTGTTTTAGTTAGAGTCTATTTTAATATACTGTTTGAAAAAAAATGATATTGGACAGCAAATAATTTCGTATGTACTGTTTTGTTTTTTAAAGCATTCAAGCATGAAGGGAAAAAAAATTACGCGCCCGTAAAATTTTTTATTCCTTCATGCATTCTAGTGATTTCATGTACAGCATTTGTTTTTTCTAATTTCATAAGTAGGTACATGTATGTTACAGATTCATATATATTTATTGGGTATTACATGAAAAGATATCTAGATACATATTTATACGTACGTACTTAAAGAAATATAAATGAACAGAAAATTGGCTACACCTGTATACTACACTATACTTTATTGACATCAATTTTAAATTATTCAGTAATACATTATCAGCAGAGTCACATAAAGTTTGCGTTATTGTAAATGAAGCTATCACTTCCAGACAACCTTTGGACATAAAAATAGCACATGATAAATTAAAGCAAAAAGTAAGAAGGTTTTGCTAAATATAATATAATTTATTGCACACCAAAATGACAAGAAAAACATCCACAACTGTTAAAGTGAACAAATAGGCGGCCTTACTTTTAAGGTAACATTATCTACCAGCCAACCCACATTAATGGAGAGGCAACGATAAAAGCAGCGGAGCAGCGCGTGAATGTGTAAAAAATATATATTCAGTACAGATAGATACTACACTAGAGAGCTTCCAGAATCAATTCGCTAAGTGGCCCATTTCGACGTGTAATACTACTAGTTATACTTGTAGAAGTATTCGTAGAATATGAGGCATGCGGGCCGCACATTATCGTATTATTCAATGTTTATGTGTGAATGACCCACTTGTTCAGTGGAGAGATTATTTTTCAGATCGTAAAGGATTTAAGATTAAGATTTGTTTCTTTGCACACGTGTTGGAGCATGTGGTGGGTATTGAGAAACGGGACGATGAAATACTGCTCATAGTAGTTTTTATAAGCCGGTACAGTCACCCTATATAAGAGGAGAACATACAGTGCAGTATGATTACAGTTAGAATGTGGTTAGTGTATTGTATAAGCTTAATGCAATCTACAATTAAATTTAGTAGGCGACGGTAGAATAGATGTATATGATTTTTTTTAACAGTTATTAAACACTTTAAAATACAATTCTGTACGTACTTTTTATAACAGCGACGACATTTAAATTACAGAAAAATAATAAATATCGCTATTTTAGTTTTCATTTAAATTATAATACTAGTTTTTATACCTTACATCCATATTGAAGAGAAATCAATATGACACAATGACGTCACAAGATTGAAGTTCTTTATTATTTAGCATTCTATATTTGAACAGGAAAAAAACCCTGATAACTCTTTGAATATAAAAACAAATAACAATATAGGTTATATTTAAAGCTATTGCTTACAAGTTATTTCAGTACTGTAGATATATGTAAATAAAGTATAATTATGCTTAATAATTATCATATATTTTGAAGTCTTTTCATTCTACAGTACCTATTACACACTCACAGATTTTAGATTTCTAAACAAGTTTATAAATTAGGCTCCATGCCATCACTCTGAATAATATCATTAAAAGCAAAAAGGAGGGTTATGTTCTTTATTAAAAGTTTGTAAGTTCCCTCGTTACACAAATCTTATTTTTTTCCGGTTTTTATCATAATTACAATAATTCAGCACAGAATTGGTTAATTTAAATGGTTAATACGTGTAAAGCATACGGAATTTGTACAGGAAACAACCAAAATCAATGCTATCGGTAAAATGCGTTATCGCTAAGTGTATATAAATAAAAAATATGTAAACAATATGATTAATTATACCGAAACGACCCACAATATGTGTACTACTTCGCTGATCTATTACCATGGCTCTACCCTTACTATTACCTACATTTTTTATAGTATTTTTACATATAATATTCATATTATTTAATATTTGCCGTAAAATCAATTATTTTACAATGTTTGCTTATTAAATAGAGCGTTTTTTTAAAACCAAAATGATTAAAGAGTGTTGACATTTTGTTGTTTTTAAAACTGCCGTTTATCAGTTTTATAGAAATTCTGGGTCTATGATTTAACATAACGATAATCCTATTTTATATGATTTTTTGTAAACCAGATTGATTGTAATACGTTTAGACTTCAAAGAAGTTATTTTAATTATGTTTATCTTAGGTAGTACTTAGAAGGATTTTGTGAAAGGGATTAGACAGGAAATTAGAAAAGTTCTATATTACGGCAAAATCAAATTTATTCTAACAAAATTTATTTTTAAGTATCATTGGTATTGATACCTTTGGTTTTTTGCTCAATTCTTGCTTTTGTATTCAATAGAGGAATTATTCATTTATATTATTTAGATATTTGTTTCGTAAAATAACCTAATAGATTTTAATTGTATATTAGGATGAATAGGTCAACCATCAAGTTTCTTTTAAAAGGTACAAAAAAAAAACCAGTATGCATAGTAAAAAAAAACTGGATTTTTCTGTGTGTCTGTTCGAAGAATAATGAATGTTGTAACTATAGTAATTACTACATTTTAATGCACTCTAAAAACACAAACAAAATTTAAATTTGCGTAGTTTTTCACAATAACAAAAGAATATCGCGTACCAAACAGAAACTGCTCATTAAATGTCTTTCATCTATTTTTGAGCGCACACTATTCTGTCGGAACTAATGCTAAACAATTCTGGATTTGTTTAAGAACATTGTTTTCTAAAGAGTTTTTAGATTACGTGATTCTGTTAAGATTAGCACACTGTATGATAAAGCTTTTATGAATCGTTTACCAGCTATAGAGGAAAACACATTTTTTTTGTAGTATTAACGTAAGACGTTACGTAACAGATTTTTTTTCTTTAAGATTTTCATGTAAACGTCTCTATAGTATTCATTCAGTACTCTTTGTTAACAGCCTATATTGTATTATGCTCAAGCCAGCCCTGAATCAAATTGAACAGGCCTTAGTCAAAACAAAGGTAAAACCATGATGATCTAACTAACCCGACAAACCAGAACACAGTTTTCAGGTGCAATTGAACAAAAAATCCCGACTCCTTGAACCAAAAACATACTCGGTCAAAAAACAAGTAAATATTTGTAACGCGGAAACAATTATATTGCGTGGGAAGACAGTACAAATTTGTTAATTAAATGTGTCTCAGAACAGAAATAGTATCTCTGAAAATACGTATATAATTTTCGTGACTTAGTATTATAAATGTTAATAAAAGACAAAAATGCTTAGAGAATAAAAAAAAAATGTGGGCAGAAATGTAAATAAAAAACTAAAGTCAGAAAATTAATTATCAACGCCAATCAATGAATTTAAAGCAGTGAATATTTATAACAGTAAAACCTTACGAAATAAATCTCGGACACCACCTCTTAACAATAAATTTTCAGGTGGTAGTAATTTTTAAAGCAAACGACTACTATTTATTTCCTCGCTTTGATGTTTGTGTCCTCATTTTTGGAATTACTCTTCAAGCTCATTGAAGATCTACTAAATAAATAATAGTGAATTAACTCGAAGCTCAGGATATTATATAGGAGTTACATAAATATGTATCACGAGCTTTGAACAGTATTCTTCTAGTAAGAATATATCTTCTGGACTTAGCACGTAGTAGTTATTCTATACTAGCGACCCGCCCCGGCTCCGCACGGGAAAATGGTTATTGTGGGTTATCCTTAAGTATATTATGCATGTAAACCTTCCCCTTGAATCACTCTATCTATTAAAAAAACCGCATCAAAATCCGTTGCGTGATTTTAAAGATTTAAGCATACATAGGGACAAAGGGACAGAGAAAGCGACTTTGTTTTATACTATGTATGTAGTGATAGTGATTATGTGACTTATATTATGTGATCTATAGCAAAGCTTTATTTAGCTGCGAATGATGTGCTTTCAAAAATTAAGTGCGTAAAAGTTACATATCTGTATTTTTCATTAAAATGTATTATATCAGGCAGGCAACATCCAAGTTTTCTCGACAAAATCGTAGAAGGGATGACATATTTCTTGGTAGCGTGATTAGATACCTATGCGATGTGTCTGTGTACATATTATGGCTTAAGAGTTACGTGACATAAATATGAAAATTCATCACATCCATTTTAGGTGACAGACCTGTTCAAATGTTAACTTAAAAAAGCGGTCTTTATAATACCCCCAGGAAGTTTTGCTCAATGAAGTAAGAAGGACCTTTGAAGTTCGGATTACAGAGGTCCTAAATAAATACCACCGAGTCCTCAAAAAGCGTACATTTGTCGTAAAAACTTTCAATAAGGCATGATTTTTAGGCGGGTTCGGTCAAACTTGTTGAATCTTGAGTGTATTCAAAGGGAAGGAACTTAATACCCGAAATATTGCTTTTTGATAAATGGGTCTCTCTGACTGCTAAAGGAAAATGTGAGGAAATTAGTGCATTCATTTTACTAATGCGCGTTATGTCAATAATTCGCAGTTTATTCAGCCTTGTTAAAAATAAAATAAAAATAATGGAATATTTACGTTGTACGGTATTCGTCCAGACATTGCGGTAGGTATTAGATTTCAGAAATAAAAGAACGCTGGACAAAATTGTTGATTTGTAATTAAGTATTTTTGATACAACTGTGAATATTTTGTTGATGGTTACACGATAAAACAGAAGTCAAATTATTGCATTATTTAAAATTATCATAATAATAATATAATAATAATAATTATTATTAAATAGATTTTCTCTCACAAAGATACTATCAACGTATATGTAAATTGATACCCAATTTCAAAGCAGCAATCTATTTATTCAGATAGACGTTCACTTGTATGCAAATAATTCATTTAGGGATCTAAAGGCGCCCGTACATACTACTAGCAAATCCGAGAATCCAATCATAAGATAAACAATGCCAGTACAGTACCAACATCCTCCAAAATTGAAGCTCTTCACACGTACAATAAGAAGAAAATACTCTATTCCAATAACCACAACATCGCATTCATTCAGCCTAACATCTTTTGGGTAAGAAAATATCTGGTGCCCTAATTTTCTATTTGAAAAAATACCATTATAACTTTGTTTACCATACACTCCAAATAACACAAAGAAATGTTTGATTTGCATAAGTTTTCTTTTTTCAGATAATATGTTTTTGTAAGATACTATTAGACAATGTGCGCAGCTGTTGAGTAAATAGCTTTTATCTAAAAAAAATCAGTGAAGTCTGAAAACACACGAAATTATTATATGCATACTTATTGCATGGGTTTCTTATAATTTACATCACTAATGATTAAATAAGTAGCTAAATTAAAAATAAATTAATATGAATAATGCGACATACTTAGAGTATAAATATTACCCTTTTTTTGCTTTATTTAACTAATTTTGGTTTCTCATTCAGATTATTGACACAATACATACTACCCTACATACTTATCTTTTTTTTAATTGATTTATGCTTGTGTCGAAAAAGTACGACGAATCAAGCTTCACCGGACTTAAAAACCCTCCATTCAAAGGAATAAAATTATAATATAATAAGAATTGAACCCAATCCTCTACCTATAGAAACGGGAAAGATTTTTGAACTCGCATTTGATTAGTAGAATCCACGTCGTTGGCTCCAAGCAAAGTCTTTGAATGGGATCAGATGTAGTGCGCGATTTGCATCCCAATGGGTTCCCGGGGCATTCGGAGGTTGATCGTAGTCTGCCCTGGTTAACACAGAATACCTTGTTTAATATTTATGATCTCCTATAAGTATCATAGATTTGAGTGAAGCTTTTGAATAGAGCTGGTTGCTATTGTTATTCTGTGTATTGGTTGGGGCGTTATAGAAATCTCTTTGGATATGTACATCACTTAGTTAAATCAGTTACATTATTCTTTTGTGGCGAGTTCAGAATTTTTGCTGTCTTCTGTGGAGAAGAACTCGCTGGAAGAAACTCCATAGGCATTGCATCTTTTCAAAGTATTTTTAGTAAATTATAAATTAATATTTTATACAATTTTATTAATTTAACAAAGAGTGCAAACGAAATATACAATTAGAGGAAGGCAACCAGTCAAAGTAGAAAAACTAAACTATATTATAACAAATCAATCTATCTATCTTTCTAATAAGGAACTGGAAAGTTGTTAGAATGTAAAAAAATAAAACTGATTTATTTAAAATCAATCTATTCGTTCATGGAATATAATTTAAACATATCGCAAATTGAAAAGAGCTCTCTAAGAAATAAGAAGCTTTACGTTTCCTCTTTGGTTTACCTTCACATTGTAAGAGATCACTGAATCATCTAGTGACTAGTTTAAGGTATTACCCCTTCAGAAGATTTTAGTCGTGACAAAGTCTGTTTTTGTTTACATTTTAGGGACTCCGTTAAAAAGTATAGTTAAGATAATATAAGATAAGATAAAATTTATTCATTCAAAATCTTAGTCTAATATACAATTTTTATAAGTTTCTTATGTATGTACCTACTACACAAAATAAATTCACAAATAATTAGTACATAGTAGTAGTTCATAGCTACTTACAAGGATCTTTATTGACAGTTTTTTTACCTATCCTTTATATGGTCGAGAAAGCAACAGCTTTAACTAAAAAGAAAAATAAAATCTTTTCAACACAACTTCATAAGTTTTTATCTTCTTCTACTTCTTCTATTTTCTTCTTCTATCTATATTTTAATAAAACTGAAGAATCGGCGTAGCTGTACATTGATATGTTTTTAAAAACTGATTGTTGGGAGTGTACCAATGTAGCTGAACACAAAAATAAAAGCTTTAAAAAAATATATCAGTCTGTTTGTCTGTCTGTAACACATAGGCTACTTTTTACCCCAGGAAAATACTTCTTTCCCACGGGAAAATCTGTTATCGCGGGTGGACCCGCGGGGCGGAAAGCTAGTTTACACAATGTAGTGCTGTAAATGTAATAAAAATATTGATGACTCACTGTACTTGTCCAGTGCACATAATTCTTTTCTTTTTTCAGTTTTCACTAAGCGCTTGTTTTATAAGCGATTCTTTGTAATTGCCACAGCATGATATAATACTAGTGTTACTTTACTAACTAAACTTTAGACTTTATCGCTGACCTTTAACGTTCATAATGCTTCAGCCACATTTGCTATATACTACAGTTTCACAACCAGTTGCATGTAAAGGTCATTCCTGTAGTATACATAATGTTATAGCTAAAAATTACAACCTCCGTGGTCGAGTGGTCAAAGGCTCGCCTGACGTTACGGAGGTTCCGGGTTCGAATTCCGGTGGCGACACAACGAAGAAATATCACTTTGTGAGACTTTTCTCAGTTTGGTGAGGACATTGCAGGCTGAATCCCCTGATTGTCCGAAAATAAAGATGATTCTGTGCTTCGGAAGACATGTAAAGCCGTTAGTCCCAGTTACTATCTACGGATTTAATCGTTAATGTCGTTATAGGAGCCATGTCGGAAGCCTACGGCGGCTCTATAATTCCGACACCAGGGTTTGTGAGGTAGGTTAACCTCAAAAGCCACACGATAAACAAGCATAGCTAAAATACCTTAAAATATTGTAATGTACTCGTACTTGGCCCAGTACCCTTGTATGACATAGACTGACAAAAGTACTTACGTAAGTACATCATCTAAATAAGCTTACAAATTAAATTTTCATTCGAATGAATATTCGTGTGAATGCGATCGTCTTTGCTTTATAGTTCATTTTAAAAGGTAAAGACGAATTAATAATTTACGTGTGGAAATTTAAATTATTCGGCATATTTTACAAGCAAGTTGTCGCAGAAATTTTCAAAGCTACGTTGAGATAAAATTTTAATTAAAAAGGGCTACATTTAATTAATCCGTAGATCGTTTGTTTTGTTTACCTTCTTTGTTCGTGTACTTGCGTCACATAATTAGTTGTGCCAGAACAGTGTTTGCTTAAAGGGAGTTAGAAGGGTTTGTGTTAAGTATTAGCTGTTTGTTATTCTTTTTTATATTACTAGCTTTCCGTCGTGACTCCGCCCGCGTTAAAGGTTTTTCCCGTGGAAATGAGAACTTTTCCTGCGGTCAAAGGTAGCCTATATCCTTTCCCAAAGTCTATTCTATATTTGTACCAAGTTCCATCAAAATCGGTTCAATAGTTTCAGAACTTATTTACTTACTTCTTTCTTCTTTATAATATTAGTATAGATTTTATAAATAATATGTGTTTACAGTTAGGCTTAAAGACTTTTAAGAGTTTACTGATTATATTTTGATCTAAAACGGTTTCAAAATATAAGTCATTTTTGTACAGACTGATTAGCTGTCATAATTG
The DNA here is from genome assembly GCA_948473455.1 of Teleiodes luculella. Classification (NCBI taxonomy): domain Eukaryota; kingdom Metazoa; phylum Arthropoda; class Insecta; order Lepidoptera; family Gelechiidae; genus Teleiodes; species Teleiodes luculella. Next base: position 4,682,748 of record OX419588.1, on the reverse strand, counting down.
CTATACAATTACTGGCCGAGTGTATGTTAGAAAGCAAAGAGCGAGTAGGATATTACAAAACGTTCAATAAAATAGATAAATAAATTATGTGGATACAGTTCACACACGGTCATCTGACCTCAAACTAGGCAGAGAGTCAGAGGTGTCAGACAACTGATAAACATACTCGTACATAATAAAAAATATACGAGTCGAATTGAGAACCCTCTTTTTTGAAGTCGGTTAATAATAATTTATCCTTACTTTGAAAAGCTTAGCTACATTAAGTACATTATTCTGAAATTAAATATTCATCATTATAATATAATTATGAGTACTTAATACTTTCCAAATATTATGTAAACCTATCCAGAATTGATAAATTAGACTTTAAAGCTTACCTGCCAATTTACAGAATGATTTATTTCATGGAATAGAAAAACAAAGATGATAAATTTTTATCTGCAATTTCATTTCATAATAGCATTATCAATTGAACCAAAGTGACTTGTAACCTTTCAAGTAAAGTTATCTCTGTTCAACCTAGATTACTTATTCAACACTCAAGATAGTCTAGACCAAAGGCGGAACCTGTAAAAGTCTGGATCAAGGTCTGGCTATAAATAAGCGAGCTAGGCGGCTGGCGCGCGCATAAATTATGTATAGAATACCTGAATGATTCGGCGCGAGCATGAGCGATATTTGGACATACGAAAATAAAATAACCTTTGCAGTTTAATCAATAGTACTAGTGGCACAGATAATATAATACTAGTTACACCTAGTGGTGAGCATCAGTAACAGCCTATAAAGAAATTGTAAAAGAAAACTATAGATGAAACTAAAAAATACATGCGTAAGAGAGATAATTAATATGATTACCTACAACATGAATAAAGTGATGATTTAATTTCATTATTTTTTTGACAAGCTGTAAGAGTACTCTTAATACTCGTTGTTGATCTATAATAGGTAATTGGTATGTTTTAAATACACAATAATGATATAGATAAAAAAAAAACCGGCCAAGTGCGAGTCGGACTCGCGCACCGAGGGTTCCGTACAAACCTGCAAGGTTTACAAAGTTCTTTCATTACGACAATCGAGTCATAACTATGGTAATCTTATTGCAAAATGAAATTCATAACATTACAATGGGGAAAGATGGAGGAGCATAAATTTAAGACAAAGATCTCTTTATCGTTTAAGTAACTAAGTACTAAGTAAGTATTTCAACTTGATAGCTCTACGCGTTCATGAGGAAAAAAGTAATAAGTTTATATTTATTAAAAAATATATATTTTGTAATGTAACTAAAAATTTAAGGTTTTCGGAATTTTTCCTTTATGTGTGCTATAAAACGTTGCTTCATGCCAAATTTCAAGATTCTAGGTCGACTGGAAGTACCCTTTAGGTTTTGATTCCCTTGCGAGTACTTGCGAGTTTTAAAATATGCAGCTTAAATTGCTGTTTCTTTTGATTGCGTTGACATAGAAGTTTGATTTTGTTACAGCTTAAAGGTATTATAGACCTGAGTATTTGGTATGAATTTCAATTTAATACCTCTACGCGTTTATGAGGAAATGGGTAGTAAGGTTAAAATTATTAAAAAAATATATATTATGTGATGTAACTAAAAATTTATGGATTTCGTAATTTTTCCTTTATCTATGCTATAAGACGTTGCTTCGTACCAAATTTCAAGATTCTGAGTTCACGGGAAGCACCCTGTAGGTTTTGATTCCCTTGCAAGTGTCGAAAATTTGCGGCATAAACGGCTGTATCTTTTGATTGCGTTGGCTTAGAAGTTTGATTTTTTCACAGCTTCAAGGGACAGTAGACTTGAGTAATTGATATAAATTTCAGCTTCATACCTCCACGCGTTCCTGAGAAAAAGGGTCTTGACAGACGGACAGACGGACAACAAAGTGATCCTATAAGGGTTCCGTTTTTTCCTTTTGAGGTACGGAACCCTAATGATGAATCATTAATGCTAATATTAAATATTTCTTAATTTATATAGATATTTTTTGTTTCAAGTTTGTTTTCAGGTTAAATATTTCAGAAAATATAAACTCTTATTTTTAATATACAAACACAGATTTGATTGATTATGTTATTGATCTGGCTTGACTGCCAGCAGCTTTCTATCAATACGCTTACCAACGAACAGCATTCGATTTTTATTTTATTTTTGAGCTCATATAAAACTAGTTAGATATTTATTCAGCTCGGTTAAACAAACAGAGCTCAACTCGACTGAAAATAACGATGCCAGCGATAAGATAAGCCATAACTGTGTTCTGAGTAGAAAATAATGAGTTGATTGAGAGAATATAAATTAATTAGCGCTTTTCGACTGATATTGTTAGATATCGACACTTATTTATTATGTTTTTTATCGGGCTTGACGCTTCGGCTGTTTGCCATGGTAATTTATTAACACAAAATATTGTTATTAATTAAACAGGCTGTAATAAAAAATATCATATCCTTTATAACCAGTATTGCGGTAGTGGTGTATAATAAAATAAAAATATTTTTTTTGAACAATATTTCAATTACGATTTTTTAACAAGTACCTATGTAATTTATTTATTTATTATTTGCTTTTATTTGTACGTCACTAACTCTATACCTATACTTTCCTGACACCCTGTATAAATAAAAACCTAAAAGAGTGCATGTAAAATAGTAGGTCAAGCATGTAATTATCATGTTGCTTCAATCTTTATTATTATATTATTTTAATTAGTATTATATTACTATACATATATCAATAACAACGTGCAGTATGTATGCATGTAAATTATCATAATATAATTTTTCGTAAATCTTTTATACCAAGCAGAAGCAGGTGGTTAACCAGTGGGCCTACAAAAGGGAAAATCACAACCAATCTTCCAGTATTGCTACCTGGGAGAAGCATAAAAAATCCTTTTCTTTGCGCGCAACAATGCACCGTGAGTGTTAAGTGAAAACGGGTTTGAAAATCTGAAATTCAAATTAGTTTCGTATCCGAGTGGCAGGCGGTCTTTGGCGGAGCTGGCAATAGCTTGCTTATGTGGGGCTTACTGCTAGAATGACGTTTATTATGTGGAATGGAGACGTGGCCGCACATAATGAGCCTCGATGGAAGAAAGAAACAATATAAATACAGTGATTATGCATTATCGACGATCCTACAGGAACCAATTGGATCAATAGGATTATAATATTATTATAATACCTACTTATTTTGAATTTATAATTATTACTTGTAGGTCCTTTGGAAAATAACACTGAATTATTCTCTAACCGTAGTTCTCAACTACAAATAGGCCCTCACACTCTTCTGTGGGTGTTGAGTGAGGCGTCTAAAAGGTACAAAAGCCAGTACATGCGGTCGGGCATTCGCTCCACGAAATTCACCCATACCACTACGGTATACGGGCGCTCTCAAGGGCAATATGTGCAGCCGCATGTGCTGGCTGCTGTACATTCATACACCTTTTTAATCCCCGACGACGACGACGTGACGTCTGTCTGTCTCTCTGTGGCATCGTACCTCCTAAACGGATGCGCCGATTTTGATCTAGTTTTTTTTTGTTTGCAAGGTGTCACAATCGAGGGTGTTCTTATCTATGATCCAAGAAAATATCTTCTTCTTTCTAGTTGTTCAAATGATCAAGTAACGGTTTTGTGTCGGGTGTAATTTTTTTTTTAATTTAATGTTATTTTCTTATCCGTTTCTGGTCCGTTTGTTTTGCAGGAGACCGTTCATCGTGCCTTTACAAGCTCAATAGAGAGAAAATTTTAATCTAACTAAACTAACCAATAATAACATAGCAGAAGTTTACTCTTTTGTTTTAGTAACATGTTATAAATGGATAAGACATTTAGAGAGAGAGGGAAGTGTTTTTTTTTTCTATCTTCTGTCGAAGAGGTACGACCAATCAAGCTTCATTGAATTTGAGGGAAGAGAGTTTAGAGTTATTGAATTTTAAATTGAATGAAATTTTAATACAGTGCATGTTGTATTTGTGATTATCTTCAATGATCGCTATAATACTCGTGCTAATAGCTTGTGATATGATCTAGTTTATGGTCCTCAATCATTACTCGATATAAAGGGCGGGTGCGGTGTGGGAATGATACACCTGTTTCTAAGTGAGTGCTGTCGTCCTGTTCACAAAGACGAAGGAAATTCTCAACTGTTCAAAATACATTAAAACGCAATTTCTTTACTGGGGTTTTAATCATGTTAATCATTAACATTTATTCGTGTAGTTTGGCTCAAGCTATATCCTTTAAATTTTTATTATTTTACAAAAAAGTATTACAGACTGTTATTTGTAAGAAGAAAATTATTCTGATATCACTATCGCTTATAGTAAAAAAGCAGTGGCGTGATGGCTGTAACCTTTTGGATACTTAATATTCTATTCACACTTTGTTTTTAAGTATGATGACCACTACTATACATTATTTGTTTTGATATTCATGAGACTAATACATATTTTTTTGTAAAAAATTAAAGGTAAGATACAATCAATAATTTTGTGTGGACATCTCATGCACGGCTATTTGACCCGAAACCTGTCGACGAACTGATCGCAATCGCCCCCCCCAGGCAGAGCCTGATTATGAGTATCAGACACCTGAGATACACAGTTATAGGTACAAGATACAAGGCAAACACAGGTTCTCATCACAGGAACTTTTACCCTGTGCTTTGAAGGCATGAGCACTACCAACTAGGCTAAGAGAGCCCACTTTTCTAATTTGGTGACCTTCAATTAGTTTAGTTGTAGTCAAACAAGTCCCCACATTAAATGCTACAATTTAGTTATCAAATACTCAATTCGACCATTCAAGTCATCAAAATTGCCCTTGAACTTCCATTATGTCTGTTTTAGGACTGAAAATGATGATCCTTTATCGTCATCAATGTGCATTATTAGGATTTATTTTCATCATTTGCCTTCAGAAAGATCTTATTCAGAATATCGAAATTGAAACATATAAATGCGCTGGAGTTTGAAATGTTGCTCAACTTTTCTATTTTTTCCAACTTCAACATTCTAGGATATCCCGAGTGAAGCGAAAAGCAAGCCATCTTCAATTTATTTCGGTTAATTAGATGGCTGGAGGGCAGTTCTCAAGTGGTTTTGTTTGAAGTTCGGAATCCCCTAACCTTTCCGTGTGATTGATCAATAGAGATCTTGTCTAATGCCTTCCCTAACTTTCCCTCATTATATTTACCTACTTCGATTGAGTGGTAAATAAAAGGCTTAGATAGCAAAATCGTCTTTTATATGTGCTCTCTAACCACCAACATCGATTTTGTCCATTCGTAATAATGGTAAATATTTTCTAGAGATCTATTTCATTCAGCTACAATTTGCTAATTAATAGAATAGAATAGAATATACTTTACAATAGTACAATTTAAGGTTAATTATTGCGTAATCAGGTTAGTCTTAAATGTGAACCACAATTTTTTGTCATATAAACTACGTAGTGTACTTTAAATTGTAATAGTAATTTGCAAATTATTTATTCGTGACACGGGGTCTAGTGTCAGCCAGCACATGCGGTTGGACATTCGCACTACGAATTTCACCCCTACCGCTACGGAATACGGGCGCTCTCAAGGTCAACATATCCAGCCGCATGTGCTGGTTACTGTACAATAGACTATTGATTCTTCTACGTTAGGTAAAGAGGAAAAAGTTATTTTAAAATTAAATTTTAGTACAAAAGATATTTGGTTGCTTTAAAATGTATAAGTGTGGAGGCAAAGGGAAGATCTTCCGCCGGGTATGGTGGTGAGCCCAGAGACCACGGTTCAACTGTACTTCGTTGGAACTTGTATTTGTTCAATGTCTTGCGAAAACTGATTGCGCGTTTCAGGCCTCGGCTTCTAACTGGTCGCTCTTCTAATGACGTAGTATACGGCGCGCCGCCACATAAGTATAAAAGTTCAGAAGTACTGTCAGTTAATTCATACAAATGTAATGGCGAGGCTTGAGCTTTTACTGAATCCGGATAGACCTTGATGATAGGCTCTGTGCAAGTTGATAGATTAAAATAATTTTCAACATCTCTATCACGCTCTATAGTGTACCAGCTTCCATTGTCTCGGCGTGTACATTTAAGCCCGTCACACACAGTTTAAATATGTGTTTATTTATGCCGCTCTACACCGTGCTTTTTTAACCGTCTTACAAACGAAGCCCAATGTATATGCCCGTGATATAGAATATCTTGGCAATGTTTTTTTTTTTTTTTTAAGAAAAAAAATCTAGGATTTGTTTAATAAAATAATCGATCGAGAGATCGAAAAATGTGTTTATCTCATATTTTTCTTTTGTTTTCCCATTATTTACGATTCTCACGCATGAGCAAATTGTTACTAAATTGTTAATATTATGTACAGGTTGATTCAAAATTATTTTGCATTATTTTATTTTACTTCACGGTTTTATTATTTTATTGATAAAAAAAAAATAACATTGCCAATATATTCTATATCACGGGCATATACATTGGGCTTCGTTTGTAAGACGGTTAAAAAAGCACGGTGTATAATGTATATTACTGTATACATGAAGCCACCATCATGGAAGCTGTATTTTATGCCAGTATTGCGTCTACGTACGGTATACCCAAGCCCCCTCATGCGTCCTCTCCTTCACGATGTTTTTCGGTATCAAAGCACTAGGCCTAGGTCCGAGGCTCCCTCGAGCCGCCCCTACATGCGTTCGTACATAACATAACTACTCTGAGGTAGAGTCTTCCGCTTCCCCGGAAAGACCGGTGAAGTTAGATTGGTCGCACCTTTTTCGACACAAGCATAGGTCATTAAAAAAAAAGGTAAAGCCCAAGCTATATCAAAATGAATCGCTAAGTCTTCATATTTTGGTGACTTAACATAGATATATTGAATTAGTGAAGCCCCCGCCTGCGGTCAGTCGAAGTATATACAACGGTACTATATTTTCAGCTGGTGTAGAGCCATCTGCTCCCCCGCAAGTCCGGTCAAGCTTGATGGGTCGTACTTTTTCCACACAGGCCTAGATCAATAAAAAAATATACTATTATAAAAATATATCGTAATAATAATAAATGATAAAATAAATATGTGTTTTAATTTATTATATTGTTTGTTTCACATAATACAGAATATTTGTATATATTTATTTGTTTCTTATATTATATACTGAAACATAAAATTACAACATAATGAGATAGGTATTCAGGGAGAATGCTCTCTTCTAATAGAGACAGATTTACAGACCATACGTTAATATGCAAACTAACTAGGTAAAGAGCGAATATCAGCTTGATACACATCAGTAAAGTGCACATAAACGTATTCTGCATTGCAATGGTAACAATATTACAGCTATACGTGTGTGACGGGGTTTACGAAACGTTCTCCGTCTGACTGGAAGGGTAAACTTTGATATTTAGTCGAGTTTGGAAGTAGTCTTATCTACTTATCTATCAGAATGGAGCAGTACTTACACAAGATTACGGGGGGCCTAATCCTAATAATTACTGCTCTGCGGGATATTCGCTTGATTACCTTTTAATCTCCGAATTATAATAATCTCTCTAGTTTGGGCTTTTTGATCTAAGTGACGTAATATTTTTAATTAATGTTTGAGAAGTGCCAATCTAGAAACTTCAAACGAAAAACTTCTTTATTTTAAAAGACGACGAATTTCTATTTGTTGCTCCATGTGATGATTTGATAAAAGCATGTGAAAAAAGCGTCGCAAAAAGATAGCATACCTATATTTCACGAATCATAAATTTCTTTCACGAAGTTGTAAGGAAAAACGGAACGCAATCAAACTCGCGTTTGGCTACGTTCACGTGAGAGTTAAAACGTAATTTACGTAGGAGCACGTAAATCACGTGGCGCTTACGGTACGCGCAGTTCAACATTGTGAGAATATCTTGTGGTTAGGTTTTATGTTCCACCTACATGTAAAATTGTGCCGAAAACAAGAATGGTTATAAATAGGTATAGCTTTATTGTAGTATCGTAATTCAAATCAAGCAGTATTTTTTTTATTAAATAATCCATATACTTATCTACTAGCAAAAATACTTGTTTTCTTGATGAACAATAATTGCGACCTCGATTTCTAATTTAGAATTAATATTTTAGTGTATTTGATTTTCTGAAGGTGTGAAAATATATGTAGTCCGATTCGCGCCAGACGAATCAAGACGAATCCAACGGTAGGAGTCGTTGCCATTTACAGGAGTGACAGATAAAACTGAAGTTCTAGAGCACTTTTGGTCGAAAATGAACCCCACTAATGTACTTGACTTAAGGTATTTCAAAAAACCAAATTCGTAGATTTTGTATATTTATTTGAGCACTGGTAGACTTTAATCAAATAAACAATAAGATGTAATTTGTTCCTTCGTTGGAGCGCTTATATCAGCTGTCTGACACCTATAGTACAGGCTCTGCTTAGTTTGCACTCAGATGGCCATGTGTGAGATGTCGTCTCCCCCATAAATACTCCATGCAAACACTCTAGAAGTTAAAGTTTTCTATAAAGATATTGAGCTATAATTTATTGTGACGTTACTGAAAAGGTAATAAATAAATAAATAAATATGTGGGACATCTCACACACGGCCAACTGACCCCAAACTAGGCAGAGCCTGTACTATGGGTTGCAGACAGCTGATATACATACATATATAAATATACAACATCCAGACACAAGTGCTCATCACACGAATGTTTGCCCTGGGCGGGATTCGAACCCGCGACCTTGTGCTTTGTAGGCAGACGTACTACCAACTAGGCTACGAGGCCGTCAGTAATATATAAAAGTTTTTTAATTACACGTCAATCTTTAACTTGAAAACTGCCTTTTTTGTCTTTTTCACATGTCTCCGAGGGGAATTGAGTTTTTACGTTCGCTGTAGTGGGTGTGTAAAATTCATTTTGAGAACATTTGTATGATTAAATAAATAAAGGTAAGTTGATATGATATACTCTTCGCTCAACTATCCAAATTGTTAAAAAATCTAACACGCCACATTTTCTGCAACCACTACAGAAAATAATACTTTCCTTATTATTTTGCATTAGTTATTCGTCCGTAGCTCTAATATAACGTAAGTATTATATTGCTATGAATATGTAATTTTATTCAAGCGTGGCGACCTCCTTAGCGATATTAATATTTATGACACTTCTAGATGCAGTAGGTACCTAGTAGATTGTTTTCCTTTACGTATATAAATGTAGAAAAATTTAGTTCCTAAAACGGACATGAAAAAGACTTTTGAGTAAACGCCCTTTATTTTCGACCTTTGACGCTAAAGACAATAAAAATATTATCTATTGTAATAAAAATGAGTCGCCGAAATATAATATGTACCTACTTAGGTATGCAGGGCATTACTTTACAACGATTGCACCGAAGTGAATGTTAATTTTTTGTTATGTTTGTTATTGTCAAGGCAATGTTCTTATAATGCAGACGAAGCCGCAGGAAAATAGTTAGTCATAGATAAAACGTATTTATTTTTACACAGCTTTTACTCTGCATCAGTAAATGAATAAAAAATATAAGTTTTTTTTAATTTATTACTTATCATGCATTTATTTTCAGGGTTTTGAAGCTGAACAAGCTACTTTTATATGTCTAATCAGTATTTTTCTCGAATTTCCTGTACTGACATTTCTAGGCATAGGTCTTCTAATAAAACAAACTCGTATTCCTTTAACCTATTATATATAACAAAATATTCACCTTGGTAACATCGTAACTGTTGTGAGGAGTATTTGCACATTTTATCAGCAGACAAACGCGACATATCCCTGCCTATACAACCGCACGGCAGAGAAAATGACAAGTTTCAATAAAATTAAGATAATATAGTACACTATTTGACATTTAATTTTGAACTACTTTAAGATCGTTTAAGGGAAAAGGCTGTCTACTTTTTTGAAATTAGAATATAATCCTATATTACCCGGGGATAGTGTAGCTACTATGAAAGAATTTTTTATATCGGCTCAGTAGTTTCGGAGCCTATTAAAAGCAAGCAAATAAACGAACAATCAAATCTTTTCTCTTGTGTTTAATTTAAAATTATATAAGCTCACTTCCCTGGTCAATGCCCTAAGCGGCGTCTGTGATTTTAAAGTCAAAAGTAAACTTCTGTTATTTAAGTTTTACTTAATTTTATTGTAGCTAGTCTTTCATCATAATCATCGTCTCAGCCTGTAGACGTCCCCTGCTGGACAAAGTTCTCCCCCAAGGATCTCCACAATGATCGGTCCTGCGTTGCCCGCATCCAGCGGCTTCCCGCGACCCTCACCAGATCGTCAGTCCACCTCGTCTTTAATCGTCGGTAGCTAGTCTTTAATTAGAATCAAATAACTTGGCTTAATTGTCACCATTTATAATTCAGTTGGATTCAACTAACAGCTCGTGTTCAAACATTGACAGACTTTGACGTCAGAGCTAAGAATGGTATATATAAAAGAGGGTACACTTATCTACCTACCTATCTATCTACCTTTGAACAGAGCCTGAGACGACATTCTGTTTGATAAGTATCTGGTATCTGTATGGCGGTTGACAGCACTCTCTGTCTATTGTGTTTTAAACTGATCAATATTTAACAGAACAAGGGGAAATTCTAATAGTTATGTTATTAAAACAAATTTAGTAGGAAGATTTTGGATTATTATTTGGTAGGAATGTTTACTTATTATTTTTTGGGTAGGTAAACTTTTGTGTACTTATAATTTTAAATATGCCTGGATTCTAAATACTTTTTGCTTATACATAACAGCTTTATACATGAAGAAAGAAAAAAAATTACGCGCGTAAATTTTTTTTTCCTTCATGGCTTTATACAAGTATTATATTGTTATGTTGCCTGGTAGAAATAGTAAGTAATTTTAGCAATAAGGCCCCGCATTTGCACTCTTACTGCTGCGAATTGTATTTCTTGTTTTTTCAAGTGTGCAATTAAAAATATTCTATTTTATGTTTGTGCGTATATTTTAATTTTGAATTTATTAAATTAATTATTGGCTATTCGGGTCAATGTTAGGCAAGCGGTACAAAATTTAATTTTAAACAGCTTTCTCATACCGTTTTCAGGCGTGGAATTTAATCCCCAGCTTGTTAATATCTTGGCTTGTACAGGCTTTAATCAATCAGTTTATGGAAGCCAATATTGGTTTACCCATAGAGGTTTCCCACAAATTAACCATCAAAAAGGCCTAAGAATATAAAATCATTTATTGAAGATATGAAAGCGTGTTTGTGGAGATTTTGAATAAAAATTTGTCGGTACCTACACTCTTTTGTAAAACACACACACAACTGTTACCTAATTGTTGTTATTGATATTTTTATAGTGTTTGTGATTGATTTATTTTAATTATAATCTAATGATATTTATTTATTATAACTATAAATGTATAACCGTAACTATTTAAGTATTAACTCCATCATATACTAATATACTAATACTAATACAAATAATATTATAAAGAGGAAAGATTTGTATTTTTGTGTGTGTGTGTGTGTGTGTGTGTGTGTGTGTGTGTGTGTGTGTGTGTGTGTGTATGTGTGTATGTTTGTAATGAATAAACTCAAAAACCACTAAAAGGATTTTAAATTTTTTTCCCATTAAAAAACTACATTCACTCTGAGTAACATAGGCTACCTTTTACAGCAGGAAAATGCCTCATTCCCACGGGAAAAACTGTTAACGCGGGCGGAGCCGCGGCGGAAAGCTAGTAAAATATAAAATGCTTTTGAAAAAACAATCTTTTACTTCGAATACATCACACACATTTGAATAATGAGTTTGCGAAGGGTAATGATTAATAATTTGGCAAAGTTTCCTAAAGTATAGAAAGACGACCGTATTAATTTTGCATTCTGGGTTTAAGCTATTGAATAATTTATCCTTGAAACTTGAACAACTTTGAAACTCTGTCACCCACTTATTATATTTAAATTAGAATAATCTCTGCATTACAAAAGAATATTCTCTGGTAAATAATCTGTTTAGTGTTGTGTTTTTATCGACATTCCGAAGTGATTACTTTTTCCTGTGGTAAAAAAGGACGAAAAGGTTTGAAGTTCATCTACCAAATCGAAAAAGAGTTTTCTAAACTAGGAACAGTAATCTTACATAAAACGAATATGAAACTCTTTATAAAACTAAACATACTTATTCTAACCTAAAAACTAGTTTACGCACATAAAATTTAGTCCGATTCTGCTATGACTATGAGTATTATCTCATTGAGATAAGTGCGCCAGATTGCTTCGAAGAGCATCTCTGTTTTATGGGCTATTTACGCCCCTAGAGTGTGGATATCTGATGATGTCATCCGGATTGCTGTCTCATTCTCACAGACGTGTCTCGGAAGCGCTCCATAAATTGACACGAAACACATGGGCTATGCAATTTCCTACTTAGGAGTAGTTTTGAAATAGCAGCATATAGCAGTTATTGTCGATATCACATTTTGAAATCTTTTAGTGGAATGAAGAAAGTTTAGTAGTAATGAAATAAAGGCAACACAAAAGAAAAATACAATGGAATTATTTGTTAATCCTAAAAGACAAATACGATTCTAACAATGTCTCGAAGATGTAAATAAGGAAAACTTTTAAATAAACATTTAATTATACAAGGAAAACTGCACAACTAAAAAAACAAACAGTTGTTTTCTCACTAACTATAATGAAAATCATGACCTTAATTTTTTGATCTTTCGTATCATTATCAATTTATTAATCGTGGACTTATTGTAGTAACAAAGTTGTTATCAATATTATCTGAAGTTTAGTGTTAATTCCAATATGAGTTTTTTTGCTATATAGAGTTTGAAAAATCCAAAGATCTAATGTTTGTTTGCGTAAATATACAAAATAATCCAAAGATCTGTAAACCTCTAAAGCGTAGTGCAAGTTTTTCCCACCTCCCTGGTAAAATCTCACACACCAACATAAAAAAAAAGTTTTGACCTTAGAGAAACGAAAATCGCGCTTATTTCGTTGTTGTGAGGTTTTGACGTTTCTGTCTTGCAAAAAAGGGCTTCCAACAGAACGTGCGAAAAAATGCCGAAAACAAAAATAAATAAAAAACAACATCTGCTTGTACGTAGCATGAAATTCCGGTGACATGCTGCCCCTGCCAGCACGTGTTACATTACAACCATAGATATAGGATATTATTTTACTGTGTAACAGATGAACAAGCACCGCGGCAAAGATGTAACCAGTTTTGTTTTTTTCAATTAATTCATAAAAATGTGGAATTTGTTTCAAGTTATCGTTCAAAAACAGTAGCTTTTGGTTGATCTAACAAGCGCAGAACATCCATTTCAGCTAAGCAGAAATGCCTTCGAATTTTAGTATTTCTCTCCGGCTGTTCTATAGAACGGATTTATATCTTCTTTTTCAGCCCGTTTCAACCCACTGCTGGGTATTAGTTCCTGAAATTTTGTAAACAGTTTAGGTTAGGTTAGGTTAGGTTTTTTAATGCCGGTCTAGTAGACTTACGAGGTCTAAAGCGTTTAAAGCGAGTTATTTTGACTGAACGCATATCTTTTCGCTTACACGCTTTGTTATAGTCTGTTTGATTTATTCTTCGTCTGTGGTAACAACATGGCCACACTCCGACGAGCATTCAATCCTACAAAGGCGTCTATCCGCGCAAACAAGCGTCAGTAATTGGATTATCCTCACGAAAAGGTGGCAAATTCCACTGAATATCAACGAAAACCTGTATTGATAGGTTTAATCGGTATTTCGTATGAAACAGCCATTCCGCGAATAGCTTTTGTTTTTATTCACATTTTGTTTCTATTACCATTTTTGAGAGAAAAACAGAGGAGTACCTACGTTTAATTTTTTAAAAGCTAACAATTCTTATTACGTAACGTTAAATAAAAAAAATTTCGCTAGTGATTATTCTGCTAAAAGAAAAATACTACAATATATATTCGAGCACTGGGGTAGATATTTTTCGTCAGAATAAATCAAAATCAGGACTAAATAAAGTAGGTAACTTGTTAAAAAAGTTCAACGGTCGATCTTAAACCATGATGCAAATAAATAATGTTTTGATTCTGATATCAGAATTATTGAGGCAAATATTCTCTTATAACTTCCGTACCAACAGATTAACCAGTAATTAGTCGATTAGCTATTTATTTATTCACATGCAATCAAATGGTACAGAAGCCAACACATGCGGTTGGATACTCGCACTACGAAATTCACCCCTACCGCTACAGAATACGGGCCCTTTCAAGGTCAACATGTCCAGCCGCATGACGTGCTGGCTACTGTACATTATCAAGGTTTTAAGTTAATACGTAAGTAGTAGGTATTTCATTTGATGCCTGAGGTGATCTGCCTGTTATATTTTTAATCTTATCAGCTTGGATAAATCCCACAAAATTATTATTCTACGGGCTCTTCACCGGAATTCAAAGCTTGTATATTCTACTGTTCTGCTGAAGGCCTTCATGTAATTTAATTGGATAAATGCTCTGGATTACAGGAATTCCTCGTCTGCTAATCTGATTTGGTACATCAACAATCCTAATTTACTACTGTTCGTGAAAACGGTGCGAGAGCATGCTCGCTCGGCAAAACACAACAAACATTGAAAATAGTAGCGCTAGTTAAAAACCTCAGTGAGAGTTGTAAAAAATAGTTCTGAGGTTCCGTTACGGTATATTTTTAACTTGCCTAGTCTCCAGACATAAACTTCTTTTTTCTGTAGTGCAGTTTTATATCAAATCAGACGATTTCTTTGTTAGAATTAAAACTTAATATTTGGTGCGGGCGTTTATAGATTTTAATAACGTGCTAAGATGGTTTTTGTATTCGTGATGATATATTACTGTAAATACTGTGGACCTTTACAGAAGAAGAAAGGGAAAAAACTTGTTGCATTAAATAAAAGCTTACATGTCTATACCTAGGAAAACTTATGAAAAAATGACGGCCCGGTAGCCTAGTTAGTAGTACGTCTGCTTTCAAAGCACAGGGTCGCCGATTCGAATCCCGCCCAGAGCAAACATTCGTATGATGATCACTTTGCTTGCCTTGTGTCTGGATGTCAATCGTCCAAGCAATTTAACAGATCGTCAGCACATTTTCATCAAAATCTAACATTAAAAAGATGTTACATTATGGATTTTATATCCACGTGACATTGAGTCCAATCTTTTTAAGCCTACTATCTTCCGGAAAATATGAAGGTTTTCATAAACCCTTGTGGAATACCAAACAGTGAGTTTGTATGCGTACCAACAATTAGGTCCAGCCAAGGTCAAGTTTTATACTCCATTTACCACAGACTTTATTCATTCATGAACAGCTGTATAGAACAAATTGTTTCTTTGTATTTTAGGGAAACGGATGATATACGCCTACATGATGGCTAATGCTTAAAGTATTAAAAAAATTACAAACATTTTTCTATAAACTCTCGAAGACTTATGAAGAATAATAATGACTTTTTTTCATGAAAGCCGTTAAAAATTCTCTACTATCATGAGCTAACTAGACTTGTATTTTTTTTCCTTGCAATATTATGAAAATACGATAAAGGGTTAGCCAAATAAATTGGATAAATAATAATTATGATATGATATTTTATTTTCGTTTGGTCTAAAATAGTGGAAATAAATATTTTAAATTTTCTTCTGTAAAATAAAATTCGTACAATTGATTCAAGGAGCTTTTCTTGATATAAGTAAAAGAGATATTTTTGTTATGTCAGGAAACCAAGCGACTATTATGTTTCATTCGGTTGTGTGTCGCTCCAGTTACAAAGCTGCCCGAGAGTTTTGCTCTTTCTTTTGTTTTGTAGCTTCTTTTTCATTTTACATTTGAAACTTAAACACTGTTTGAACTGTTTAATCGACTAACTTTAAATAAAAAAGCGGCCAAGTGCAAGTCGGAATCACCCATGAAGGGTTCCGTAGCAGCCAGTAACATAATATTAAAGTTTTTGTAGTTTAGTTGTGACTTTGATCGAAGTTTTAATAATAGTGAAAGGTAAATTGCGGTTTACGATTTATGACGTATTAAAAAAAACTACTTACTAGATCTCGTTCAAACCAATTTTCGTTGGAAGTTTTCATGGTAATGCACATCATATATTTTTTTTTAGTTTTATCATTCTCTTATTTTAGTAGTTAGAGGGGGGGGGGGGACACATTTTTCCACTTTGGAAGCGTCCCTCGCGCCAACTATTCAGTTTAGAAAAAAATGTTATTAGGAACCTAAATATCATTTTTGAAGACCTATCCATAGATACCCCACACGTATGGGTTTGATTAAAAAAATTTTTTTTAGTTTCAGTTCTATATTTGGGGACCCCCTAAATTTATTGTTTTTTTTTTCTATTTTTGTAATAAAATCTTAATGCGGTTCACAGAATACATCTACTTACGAAGTTTCAACAGTATAGGTATTATAGTTTCGGAATAAAGTGGCTGTGACATACGGACGGACGGACGGACAGACAGACAGACATGACGAATCTATAAGGGTTCCGTTTTTTGCCATTTGGCTACGGAACCCTAAAAACTGACTAAATGGCTACATCACAATATAAGTCGGTTAAGGAATATCTGCAAATCAAACAGTATCTGCTTACAATCTTATTTATTTACCAATAGAAAATGTTGACAGAAGTAATGAATGGTAATTTACTTACAATAATGACATAAATACATAAACTCAAACTCAGAAATATTTTATTCATTATAGGCCCTCAGAACACTTAATGACGTCAGATAAAAGCTAAAAAGCTTTGCTCAAACTGTGCTTAAACCAAGACCGGCTCTTGTCTCAAACATACGCCACCACCAGCAGCGTCTTCATATTACACGCTATACAATCACTACATACTCGTAGTACAAAACAAAATCGATTTCTCTGTCCCTATGTCCCTATGTAAGCTTAAATCTTTAAAACTACGCAACGGGTTTTGATGCGGTTTCTTTTAATAGATAGAGTGATTCAAGAGGAAGGTTTTTATGTATAATACATGCATAATATACTTAAGGATAACCCACAATAACCATTTTCCTGTACGAAGCCGGGACGGGTCGCTAGTATACAACATATTGGAAATTATTTCGATTAACCCTTAGCCTAGTTGGTAGTGCGTCTGCCTTCAAAGCACAGAGTCGCAGGTTCGAATCCCGCCCAGGGAAAACATTCGTGTGATGAGCACTTGTGTATGCCTTTCGTCTGTATGTTGTATATTTATATTATGTATGTATATCAGCTGTCTGACACCCATAGTACAGGCTCTGCCTAGTTTGGAGTTAGATGGCCGTGTGTAAGATGTCCTACATATTTTTATTATTATTTAATATACCTAATGATAGTTTGGAAGAATTAACAACTTTATTATCTGTTGAGAACTTACACTTATGGTGGTTAATTCTTATCTTGCATTTAAAAAATGTAATCTATTTATCATTTTGCGTCTTAAAAACCCCAAGTCGATTTTAAAAATTCCATTCCTACGCTAATTAATTTTTATATTATGTGATCTGCCCTTTCAAATTCTTCAACCTCTGGTTTACATTCTGCCACGACGTTTATTAATTACTATCACTCTATCTTAATTTAATTAAGCAAAGTCACAAAAGTTGTAGACATAAAATTAACAAAAGTTTTTGCAAATTTCGTTAAGTAATATCTAGTTGCAAGAAAGTATTATCAAAATTACTAAAATAATATTTTAATTGAAACTTTGAGACCTTAAAATTCATAATTGAAAGCCTACGAAAGTTTGAAATGAAATGGTATTACTATGAAATAAATTTACTTTTTTAAAGACATTGCGTGTGTTGTTATATTCTTCGAGTATAGGTACTTTGTTTAGAGTTTGTCTACAAAGGACGACATTCAAGAGGTCAGATACCTACATGAATATTGTATTTAAGCTGAAGGAAATTGTCTATTACCGGCTAACCTGTCAGAACTACAAAGTCATGCTACCTATTTATTTGTACCTATATCAGAGAGTTTGGAAGAGCCGCTTCCTATACCTCAGAAGAAAATAATAGTACTTACCCTATACCTTATCGTTGTTGATTTTATCTGACAATACTACCACAAACTGACAAAATTTTATGATAAAGCATACAAAAATATGAGTATAATTACTTACTAAAAAAACTAGGCAGAGTCTGTCTGTACTATGGGTGTCAGACTGCTGATGTAGATACATTATACAACGCATATTATATAAAATATACTACATCCGGACTAAGCAAACACAAGTGTTCATCACACTCTGGTTTCGAACCCGCGACCCTGTGCTTCGTAGGCAAACGTTCTACCACTTAGACTACATGGCTGCAAAAAACTGGTATATTAATATTAGGGAGACTTGCGATTAAAGTCGTGATTTACGACAGAAGAGCTATGAGCTCTGATGTAAATAACAGAATAATTATCGCGGTAGGTAAATCGCTTAGTAAATCGCCTCTCCTCCTGATATTTATGCCTGATATTTATGAAGCGTCAGCTGTCAGCGGCCCAAGGTGCAATAAATATCGGGGTGGTACTACAAGTTCTCGAATGTATCGTTCCTAGTTTATTCTCACACCTATCTCACTCATAAACATAAGCGTGAAAGCTTAGAGAATAAATATACATAGAGCACGCGCATCGCTCCGCTGCCTTTATGTCAAGCGTAAGCAGATGTTGTAGGGGGGGGGGTGAAATCAATAGCATTTTTCTTTTTGGATTTGTTCCTCGAGTCATGTTTGCAACTTATCACTGCACATTTCAAAATGTTCTCCTATTTTCACCGGCAAACACAATCAGCTCCGATAAAAATTTGATACTAAATAAACGCGTTAAAAATATTCTGACTGTTCTTATGGTTCATACTCAATTAGGCGTACTCTATCCCTCCCAGATTATTTTCTATTTATACTCTAAGCGTGAAAGGTATATTTGGATGTATAGATGTTTGTTCTGCTTAGGTTTAAACTACTATTTAAGTGTTTTCTGAAGTTTGATTGGTATATAGATTGGACATTGTAATAGTTTTCCTGTTGGCTGTTGGGCAAAAAATGTTCTTGAATAGTAGCCGTTTCTAATCCGTTGAAGTGGGTAGTCTGTTTTGTTCTCTGTTCTATGGTCATGATTTATCGCTCAAATATTCGAAGTAAAATGTCTTGTATAATAAAACCTTAGTAATAAAACCTTAAAACGAGTAAATAATTTTTAATTTATACTATCTATGCCTAATATAAAGACTTTGAAGATTTCCTTAAAAGTAAAAAAGTTAAGCAAAACTTATACCATTAATTATTAGCACATTGCTATGAAAAACACTTAGATCATATTTTCGAATGGAATTGTTTTCGAATGGAATTGTAAAATTCTATGTGAAAAAGGTCTTGAAGAAAGAATCAATTATAGTTGGTTCGGTAGAAGTAGCCCATATATTGTTTTTGTTTTATTTTAGTTAGACCCATATTTTTGTTTCGGATGGTTAATGAAACCGTTTCTTAGAAAATTTGTGCTCTTTTACTACTAATACTGTAAAACTCAGTCTAGCGGAAAATAAGAATGTACCAAACGTGATAATTTAATTTTACTGACGACAATAACCTATTAGGCGAGGTTTCGTGACAAACTCGCATTACTCTACGCTACGGTTAGTGTATTATGTCATTCAACTATTTGTCGAATGTAGTATTACGATTCCTTTAGTTTTCGAGTAATTGTCTCATTTTGATGTCACAGAAATTTACTGATTTTGCAAAGAATAATTTAGAATAAAACTTGTCTTCTGAAGATTTTTCTTTCTATAGCCTTTTCGCTTTAATAATAATAAATAAAAAAAATAAAAAAAGTAAAAATCATTTATTTCAGGCGTTGTCCTTAGATGTGTCAGAAAACTTAATGGTATAATGTTAAAAATTTGGTTTATTTGTGAAATTCTAAATGGTTTCGAGTAACAAGAGTAGCACAAAGCTGTAGAAACGATTGTAGAGGATAATTAATAGCACTAGAATGAGGAAAAATGGCTTAAGTCTCTTCCTGCGTATATGAATTTATGTCAAATTACATCAAAAAGTTGATTGTACGAGTAAGTCTAATTATTTTGTTTAATTTAGTTAAATAATTTGTATTGTATATGTGTCATTTTGCTTTTACTAACCATACTAACGTATTCTTAAGTAAAATTGTTACTAATTAAACTCTACTAACATGTAAATGTATGGACTGAATTTGTCTGAAATAAACATATTTTATTTTTTATTTTATTTATTTATTTAAATACAAGAATAAAAGAGGAGAAAATAATTATAAATATATTACTGAGTTTATGTATACAGGGTTACTTTTTAGTCAGTGCACATATTTTGTGTGCACAGTCAGTATCGTTACTAGATCACATGAGACGATAAATTATTTTTTTTTTTTTCAAATTATGACACTATTCTTAACCCGAAACGGGAACGAATTTCAAAAAAGTGTCCAATTAATTATGCCAATGAGTGTTTATACGAAGTACTATCAAGGAAATTGGCGCGTATCAAATTTCTTCCAATACAAAATTTGATACCAATTTTATGCATAAAGTGGCGATATTTCGATTTTTTTGTATGAAACGTGATAAAATAAAAATATATGGAATGTTTTATTTTCTTTAATCTATGCCTACCTAAAATATGTACACTTATTAAAAAATAACCCTGTATAAGGGGCTTTGTAGTACAACATTTATAATCTGTAGTCTAGTTGGTAGTCTGCCTGCTTTTAATGCATATGGTCGCAGCGGGTTCGGATCCTAACCAGAGCAAACATTCGCGTCATGAACACTGTGTTAGCTTTGTGTTTGAGTGTTGTATACTGATGTAAATGAATATCACTTGTCTGTATCTGTTGTTGTTTGTATCTGTATTCGTGTTTCTGTTCGTTTGTGTGCAATAAAGAATATTATCATTCCATTTATGTCTGACATCAAAAGTACAAGCTCAGCCAAGTTTAGGTTCAGCCGTCTGTGAGAGTGTCTTACATATTTTAGCGGCTTTTTCCACGGGAATGAGGTATTTTTCTAAGGTATATTCTATCTCTTTATTTGGCGAGGAAGCGTACCGAACAGACAGACAGACAGACGGAGTTATTTTCGCATTAACAATATTAGTTGGGATAGGGATTTATACGACAATTATGGTGAATGACAGATGAAAAAAAAAGAAAAAATTAATTGTCGTGAAATTATCATGATATATGACTGTAATAAGTTTTTAAGTGTGTTTCGAAATACGTATTACTTACTGAGTACTTCTTTGAGCACCCTCAAAACGTGGTCACAAGGTCTTAATTCCTAAACTATCGACCATACAGTGTTGGAACTAAATATAGATGATTCCTCATTTAATTATGCGTACGATTTTAACATAAAACATATAAAATCATGTATAATATTTTGAAAAATAATATTTCAACATCGAAAACGGGATCAAAATAGTCGTTCTTCGCAGGTCACACTTGGTTCGCGCACAAGGTAATCCTTGATAAGTTTTGCATTTAATGCGTAATCGTATAATTTATTACGTGGAATGAATAGTTTTTTTAAATAGGCACATATTTATAAAAGAATATTCATTTTATCTCTTTGTTTCGAAAAATTATATTATATAACATCTCTGTCACACGATTTCGCTGGTTTCGTGAGCGCTCAATGAAACTACACGTACCTTCCAAGAACGCAAACTTATCGCTGCAAATTTTAGCTTGCAGACACTTGGTAGTGACCCAGCATCAGTGGAGGACACCAGTGTACTCATCGCTTCAAAACTAAATAAATACGAGGTAAGTTATTCTTCGAATATTTTCAAGTTGGGCTGGTCATGTAACTTTCATGCGCATATGTAGAAAGATATATTATGTTATTATCAAAAAATTCTTTTTAAGAAAAAGAAGATAGATCGAGCGAGTTTATTGTCATGTACTTCATTCGTGAACTTACTTATTACTTTTATCATAATTCCCAAAAATGTGTTATTTTTGTAACTTTCGTGGCCTAATTTTCGTGGACATTTGACCATGAAAGTTACCTGATGCACCACGAAAGTTACAAATTTCCATTAAATACTCCTTTTTTCTTGTGATGCAGTAATTGCATTTGCCCCTAATTATACCGAAAGCTAGAAATAAAATATTCTAGCACGTTTGATGTGTTTTTTTCTATGTAATATGTAATTCTGTTTAAATGCTCTCTCGTAGCTAATTTCATAATTTAGTCAGCACAAAAGTCAGTTTTTTAATATTATTGAATGAGTAAAAACTTTTAAGGTCAACTTCAATAAGTTTTACTGTAAAATTTTGTTTTCAGATTACTTTCGAACGGAAACTATGCCATCACAGAGTTCAGAGGTGCGGCGGGAGAAGAAACATGCAATATCTCTGTTATTTGTTCATTAATTTACATTTAGTAAAAACTGTACACATTGTTTTTAAGGCTTTTTTAATTTACATCTATTTCAATTAAGATTGCATTATAAAAAAAAATCGCCACGAAGGTTACGCGGAGAATGTTTTCTGAAGAACTACTCTACTTCCATACTTTATTTAAAACATAAAAGTATTCAGAAATAACTCCCCATATTTTACGAGAGAGACGTCTATAATTCTAACAATAACAATAAATCATGGAGATACTTAGGATTATTTATGAACTTCAGGGACTCTAAAAATATCTTCAATTTCATTAATATAATAGTAATGATGCTTCAAATTGTAAACGTAGGTACAGTGTAAAATATAGTGTTACACATATCTGATATTACATGGGGAGACAATGCGTACAAATTAAAAGGAAAACTCGGAAATGCAAAGAATAACTAAATATACATTGATAAAAAAAACAAGTTTGAATACAATATTATATCGGTTCAAAACGTAAAACGGTAGATTGATTCATTCCTCAGTTTTAAGCAAATATTTTTATATCCATTTCTGTATTATTACAATTTTTGTAAAATAATATAATAGGTAAGCAATTTTATTGCAAATACATAATTGGTTATTGTTTTCAAGTCGTTTCAATATAAAAAACACATTTCTGTAAGTGTTCGTAAAAATAAAGTACTTAACCAGACTAAAATTTTTATTCAATGGCAGACAATGTAATCTTCATAAGTACTGTGAAAATAAACTTTTTATGTACTGAGCGACCGCTATCTTTTTCGGCAGGTAAATAAGCGGACGTAAAAATACTGACTTGGGGTGTACTGTACATTCTGGCAGAAGTTTTATACGGTCGTGTTTATTTTACGCTCCTGACAGTAAACCATAAATTCACGAGATGGGTCGGGTTGGAGTAAACTATGAGAGCTAGCGAATGTTACGTATTTTTCAGCGTCATTCGTAAATTAGTTACTTGGCATGTCAGCTTTTATGTCTGAGTTCCCTTTCTCAGTATTAGTTGGTCAAACTGTCTTTGAACGTAGTATGGTGTTAAGATTGTCATAAAATAATGATATGTATTTTTTTTGTAATCATACTCATACTAATATTATAAAGAGGAAAGATTTGTATTTCTGTATTTTTGTAATGAATAATCCCAAAAACAACTGCCGATTTCAAAATTTTTTCCCCATTAGAAAGCTACATTCACCCTGAGTAACATAGGTACCTTTTACCGCGGGAAAATTCCTAATTTCCACGGGAAAGACTGTAAACGCGGGCAGAGCCGTGAAGCGTAAACTTTCGACGAAACTTGTTATCTATACCAATCGGACCTTGGGGTATGATAGAATGGGCCTTGTATATGGATATAGACTACCTTTTACCACGGGAAAACTTCTCATTCTTACGGGATAGATGAAAACGCGTGCGGAAAGGTTCGATAAAACTTGGTACAGAGATATAACAGACCTTAAGTATGTATATAGGCTACCTTTTACCGCGGGAAAATACTTTTTTTCTTCGGGAAAACAGTAGTACAGGCGGAAAGTTATGATGAAACTTGGTACAAAAATAAATTCGATTTTAGGGATAGATAAAGGCTACATTATACCGTGGGAAAATACCTTATTCCCACGGGAATAATGGTAGCGAAAATTTTATTGAAGGTTGGTACAG
The DNA here is from genome assembly GCA_948473455.1 of Teleiodes luculella. Classification (NCBI taxonomy): domain Eukaryota; kingdom Metazoa; phylum Arthropoda; class Insecta; order Lepidoptera; family Gelechiidae; genus Teleiodes; species Teleiodes luculella. The sequence continues at coordinate 4,658,611 of OX419588.1, read as the reverse complement.
GTATTTAAAAGATTTTGGGCATGGATGTAGGTAACCTTTTACTGCGGGAAAATACCTCATTCCCACGGAAAAAACTGTGAGTGTATGGACGGAGTTTAAGTTAAATGCGAAAGAAACTCTGCCTCTGTTTGTTACGCTTAAGAAGGCCAGAGGCAGAGAGTGACATAGGCTACTTTTTCAAGCTTGAAAACATCTCATTCCCACGGGAAAAGTCGAAAACCAACGCGGCCGTTGCCGCGGGCGGGCATCTAGTAAATCATAATTATTATGTATTTAATATACATGTAGGAGCGGCCGAGCCCCGAACGTCATCAGACGGGTTTTGCATGATTGATTATTACAGTACTTCACTTTGTAGGCGACAAGGAAAACGCGCAAGGCAATTTTACAATGTTGTTATAATATTGTCCAAACTTATTAAACAGTAATAATGTCCAACTAATCTCTAAAATTAAACTGAATATAAATGTCCAAATAAAATCTAACACAATTAATTTTAGAAAGTCTTTGTTTTAAACTAAATAACGAGAACGGTAAACGAATCCGTGGGCCGCGCTCGGCAAAGGCTAAGAACAGAGTGCGGGGACTAGCTTTGCAGCCCCTCTCATAACTTAAGGAATTTTATCACCCACATAGAGAGCCGGCCCACGGCTACGTTCAGCGACATACCAAATTGGTGATGTCACCACCGTTCCCAGGGTATGTTCGACCCATGTACATCCACACGTCCTGTGCGATAAGGTGGCGATAAGCCCTTAACTTAAACAAATCGTTCGTGAGAACTGGGTAATTAAGATTCCAATAGGAGAAGCGAGGCGCCAGATTTCGCGCCGACACGGCGATCCTGACTTTCACACGTCCTCGTGTGATCCAGGCAGGACCCCACCTGCAAAGATTACAAGTCCCTTAAAGCTTCCGTTCGGCTATCCTACCAAACTACCGCAAGTACCAGAGTGTAAGGTCTCCACAAATGAGAACTAAGTGTTAACATTTAGTGTTATGTTAAAATCCAACAATGAAGAACAGATCTAGTCACATTATAAATCAACAACAGATCAAGTCAAAGAACTGATCTAATCACATTATAAATCAACAAACGTAACTGCAATTCTGACACACACTATGACATTATGAACAACGTGTCCACAAGCCATAACCCAACAGCGACGACGCGACCCTGTGTGACATTAAGAACAATGTGTTCAGAAGCCACGGAGCTGGCATGACATTATAACTATAGGTGTTACAAGCCACACCAGTCCACGGAGCTGGCATAACGTTATGACTAGTGGTGTCACAAGCCACACCAGTCCAGGTCTCACATCGCAACGCATCGCTCATCACTGAGCATACCACAGTACCCATCACATGGGCACTCCACTAAGCCCGCGCACCCATTGCTCATCGCCGCCCGCGGCTTCCGATACCAGCTCAACTGGGTTACAGACTTGGCCTTGTGATCGGCAACAAGAACAGGTCGCGAACTAAATATGTCCATTTGAATTGCATTACTATTGTTCTCCAATTGCATTAATATTGTTCTCCGCCGACAACGGTCGAACCTGACTGTTCTTCATCATCGTCATCATCATCAGTTAAAAGCTGTCCCAACTCAGGGGGAACGTCACACTCTGGCATTGCTCGTAAACGTTCATGAGCGTATTTAAACGTTCGATTATTATTTAATGACTTCAAGAGATATCTATCTCCATCAAGTAACTCAATGACTTTAAAAGGTCCACGATACTTAGAATCAAGTTTAGTCTGATTTCTTTCATGGTTCTCAATTAAAACAATTAATGGAGTTTGCTGCACGTTCTCTGATATCACGAATATCTACCTCAGTTTCATCTTGGTCACCCAGGGCTAACAAAGAAAGCGGTCTCGCTACTTTTCCAATAAATAACTCTAATGGACTTGCCTTAGTAACGCGATTGACTGTGCAATTAAGGGCAAGTTGAACGTCGGGAATAGAGTCTTGCCACGTTTTATCTTTTTTTACTTCGACTGCAGTAAGCATATTTTTCAATGTACTCATAACTCGCTCTACTTGACCATTAGCTCTACATGTTCCAGTAGCAATCAAATGTAACTGTATGTTATTGGAATCACAAAAACTACGAAATTGTCTGTTTGCAAAACACCTGATCAGCATCAAGGCAGGTGTAGAAGCAATTACTCTAATCGGAGCACCAAATAAACCGATTCCAAATTGTAAAGCTTTAATGGCGTTAATCGTATCAAGTTTAGTGGAATGATGCAATAAAACGTATTTAGTAAACGCATCTATCATTACAATGATGTATTCTTTTGTTTGGTTTGTACCACTCAATTTACCAGTAATGTCAATATGAATTGTATGCCAGGGCACAGAAACTTTAGGTATAGGATGAAGTTCAGCTTGTATTTTACCGGATCTGGACTTTGAAACTTTGCACGTTATACAGTTTTCTACAAATTTTCTAACATATTTGTTCATTTTTGGAAACCAATAAAATTCATACGCTTTGTCTAGAGTCTTTTCCCAGCCTAGATGCATTACAGACTCATGAATATTATTAATTACAGACCATCTGAAAGATCTAGTGTAGTGCCTAGATCTAGGCAAACAAAAGGTCTTAGAGTTTCGTTGTAGAACTCTATGTAAAATACCGTCTATAATTTTATAATTACTTGACACTTCACTATCAACATCATCGTTATTTAATTCCGAAACAATCGTTTGTAATTCAGGATCACGTTTCTGTTCAGCTTTTAACCACGTTTTAGACAATTCTAATAAGTTTACTCGTTTTTCCTGAACTTTTTCTAACAAGTTCACATTAGATAAAGGATTACGGGACAAAAAATCTACGTGAGACATTTTCTTTCCATCTTTATAAACAATTTCAAAATCGAATGCTTGTAAGAAAGACGGTGGGCTTCTCTATCTATGAACTCGTGGTGTGAGGTGAAGCTTGTTACGTGTAGCTTGAAGAGAGTTACAATCAGTTACAACAGTAAATTTTCTACACGGTAGAACACGGTGTAAGAAATGACGAAAATGTTTAATCGACTTGACCACTGCTAATGTTTCGAGCTCGTATGAGTGATAACGGGACTCGGGACCCGTCGTCCTTTTACTAAAATAAGCTACGACGTGCGAATAATCTTGCAATAAATCAATAACTTTGTCACGGTAAAGACCAGAAACGTCTGTGTTAATATTTTCAAAAGCTGTGACACTTTGACTGAAGTCGGTCATTAGATTAACTACATGATTCCTTTTCAAAATAAGACTGTTACTGTAAACTTAAACAGAAAATCCTTGTTTAATTAAATCTTGTCCAATCAATCATCGTATTGCATGGCATCATCTGGCACTACATGAAAAAGCAATTCAATAACAAAACGATCAATGGAAACTTGCGACAGTATCTGACATGTACGTACAGCATACATCGCCATTCCCAATGCCCATTAAAGTGACCACAGATGAAAAACGTTTTCCCATAAACTTATTTGCAACACTTTCTTTAATCAGAGAACATTCAGCCCCAGAATCAAAATAAAAATAGAACGACTGACCGTTGTGAGTAAGGCGAGACGTGCGAATAGAACAGAGGTTGATGCGACGCCGCTGCTCCGCCGCCGCCGGGGACTCTCCAGCGCCGCCACCAGTAGCCGCCTTCGCTGCACACAGCGTAGAGATGTGGCCCATCTGTCCACATTTGTAGCACTGTGGAACAGGCCTCTTCTTAGGGTCTTCTTTCTTCATGTCTTTTCTTATTGGATTTTGCATAAGTTGTCTCATCTTCTCTCGATTACAGTCTTGAATTCTATGGCCAATTTTCCCACAGCCAAAACATTTTGAGTCCATTATCTTAGGACGTTTCGACGCCTCTTGACCACTTCTAGGCTCTTCATTTCGGCGTTTCAAAAAGCTATACGCTTGCAGCTCCTTTTGCAGATCGTGACGTGTTTTCACTTCTGTAGTGCATGCAAGACGTCGCAGTCTTGGATCTTGTTGTGCCAATACAGCTAGCACTGTAGAAACTGCAATGTGCTCGACGTCTACATTTTTCCATCGATTAATTAAGTGGTTCACCTGACGACTGGCATAGGCTCCATAATTTTCATTTTCTTTGATTTTCTCACCATAGAGTTGCATCAGTGTTGCGGCATGCGTTTCAACAGTTGAAAATCGGCTCAGGAAAATTGTTTTGAATTCCGCCCAAGTCATTCCAGCGTAAGTTGCTTGCGACAGCCATGAAGATGCATTTCCTTTCATAGCTTTAGTCAGCACAATAACAAGAGGGGGCCCTCTTCCCTGAAGTGGGGTTTCGTCTAGACACAACTCGGCGGTCGAACACCACGCCTGTGCATCGCAATCTAATTTTTCAGGATGAAATTCAGTGCTGCCTGAATTGCCACACTGCTATTCGTTGACGGGGACTGAATAGCACAGATGAGCGTACACAAATGTTAATTCTGCGCCTCGAACAATCTCTTCCATTCATGATCATTTTCGCGATTTTCATCACTTTGCACTCGCGAATTAGTCCCACATTGCACTCGCGACGTGTACCCCGCTTCTGATGTAGGAGCGGCCGAGCCCCGAACGTCATCAGACGGGTTTTGCATGATTGATTATTACAGTACTTCACTTTGTAGGCGACAAGGAAAACGCGCAAGGCAATTTTACAATGTTGTTATAATATTGTCCAAACTTATTAAACAGTAATAATGTCCAACTAATCTCTAAAATTAAACTGAATATAAATGTCCAAATAAAATCTAACACAATTAATTTTAGAAAGTCTTTGTTTTAAACTAAATAACGAGAACGGTAAACGAATCCGTGGGCCGCGCTCGGCAAAGGCTAAGAACAGAGTGCGGGGACTAGCTTTGCAGCCCCTCTCATAACTTAAGGAATTTTATCACCCACATAGAGAGCCGGCCCACGGCTACGTTCAGCGACATACCAAATTGGTGATGTCACCACCGTTCCCAGGGTATGTTCGACCCATGTACATCCACACGTCCTGTGCGATAAGGTGGCGATAAGCCCTTAACTTAAACAAATCGTTCGTGAGAACTGGGTAATTAAGATTCCAATAGGAGAAGCGAGGCGCCAGATTTCGCGCCGACATACATTAATTTGAAGCTATTACGGTAACGAAAACCTTAAAAAAGTATATAAGGACATGGTGTGAAATCAACCGACTGGCTCGGGCCAGCGAGCTCTATAAAGCCTGTTCATTCTAATTCAGGATGAGTTTGAGGCTCTACATGCGATGTATATTAATTATGTGAAGTTTTCAGAGTGAATCATCAGTAAATCTACAACGTGTTAATTAACGCAAAACCTCTTGGGCGATAACTTACCTCATGAAACTGAACAACTTTTATTATGCAAGTTTTCTAAAATTGCAATGATTTTTTTTACGTTTCATAATTTTGGCCAGCTGATCAATGAAAAGTAAAAAAACTGCGATTTTAGAAAACTTGCGGAACAAAAGTTGTTCAGTTTCATGACTTGAGTTATCACCCGAGAGGTTTTGTGTTTGATTAACACGTTGCATATTCGGTCGCGGGTTCGAATCCCGCCCAGGAATAACTTGTGTTTACCTTGTGTCTGGATGTTGTATATTTATACTCGTACTAGCGACCCGCCCCGGCTCCGCACGGGAAAATGGTTATTGTGGGTTATCCTTCAGTATATTATGCATGTATTATACATATAAACCTTCCTCTTGAATCACTCTATCTATTAAAAAAAACCGCATCAAAATCCGTTGCGTAGTTTTAAAGATTTAAGCGTACAAAGGGACATAGGGACATAGGGACATAGGGAGGATAGGGAGGGATGTAGTGATAGTGATAGTGATACGTCCGTCTGTATATCAGCTATCTGACACCCATAGTACAGGCTCTGCCTAGTTTGGGGTCAGATGGCCGTGTGTGAGAAATCCCACATGTTTATATTGTCGATATGGACTTTTTGATGTTCCCGTTATTTACATACTCGTACATCTAACTAAATATTAAAAGTATAAATAAAACAGAAACTAAAACCTTACCATATTCGTAGAGAATGTCATATACATCATATACTTCGTGAAATTTAACTGGTTGTTTATCAATATCAGTAGTACTCATGAAACTGAACAACATTCCCTATAAGGAACATTGATTGAAATCTTAAAAACAAAATTCAACTTGACGTAACTGGCCGGTCACGTGACTGCGTTTACGTATATGAAATGTTGAATTTTAATTATGAGATTTCAACCTGTAGCTATAAAATCTTATATATAAAAATGAATTGCTGTTCGTTAGTCTCGCTAAAACTCGAGAACGGCTGAACCGATTTGGCTAATTTTGGTCTTGAAATATTCGTGGAAGTCCAGGGAAGGTTTAAAAGGTAAGAAAAAAAAAGGTAAAAAAAAAAAACAACGCGGGCATATAGCCGCGGGCGGACAGCTAGTAATAAATAAAAGTAGACTTTATACGAAGATTTATTTATTTTTTTCTTAAATTACATTATTTGAGAAAAAGAAGACTTTTTCACGTGGTCATTAACCGACTTTAATGATGCTGGGGTAAATCCTACAAACAGATCTTTAGTTTTACGGTGCCGAACAGAACTCGAATCCTGGACCTCTGTTCTGTAAGGCGAATGTTTACCACTTGAATACGGGGCCGTCAAAAAAGTAAAGACTTCATCTACCTACAGCTTCAAAAAGTACACAAAAAATTATGACCCCGAAAAAGTAAAAATTTTTATAATATACTTACAAATCGTTAACATGAAAATAGAATATCAGCAAAAGCTCCAAAGATTAATTGTAGAGTTCATACATACAGCCAAACGAAAAACTTTTTGTATAGAAATAGAATGAAAGCGCGTTTGCACAAAGGAGGCACAGACCTATTCATGAACTTTCTATTATGCTGTACACAAAAGCTACAGATATTATTTTTATTGAAATTACAGTGAATTTTCCTTACATTATTTTACATTTATGTTTCATGTACTTACATATGAAAATAATTAGGTTTTAATACAACGTGTTCAACATTGGTAGACACTAGACACGATTCTTCGACATTTGTATAAAATGCGCTAAATATAAATAATTTTTAATTTTGTTCGGAGATTGTATTATAAATTTTCCCTCTTAAATGAAGTTGTTATCTGTTAAAAATGTTATACAGATGACTGCTCTTAAGGCTTTTCTTATTTTGTCTCGAACGTGGCTTATTGTAACCATTTTTGTAGAATAGGGTGTACGTCCCTTCCAAATACAAATTATTAACCTCTTTTTTCGACTAAATTTCAGAACTAGACAATTTAAACTTATCGAGTCAAAATCTATAACAAACCTAAAATACTTTAAATTTTTACAACAAAAACATTCGTATACATCGTTGTATCGTAATAAGCAAAATATGATAATTCGTTATTCGTCGTAAAATGGCAGCATCGGTTATTGATTGTATTGACACAATGCGTGAATGTATTTGACATAATTTAAATAAACTTAGTGTGTTTTCATCGCGTCGTGGCTATTATAGAGTTGTATAAGCAATGACTGGCAATAATGGTGGGGTATCTTCATTATGCTAATAAACTAAACCATTGATTAGATATTTAACGTTTCTATTAGTAAGCAAGAAGTAATTAGATGAAGTATTTTTGGCCAATATTGAGCATAACGACTGGTTTCCGTACAGGCATAGTGCCATTACTTGCATGTGGTTTTTTGACTTTCATTAGGTTTAATATTCACTACCCGTTATGATAACTTTCTAAAATATGTAGGACCAATGAAAAGATAAATAATGAGATCTGTAACTTTAGGTGGATCTGGTATATGTATATGTCATGACACAAAAAAATCTTGCTTTTTAATGTGCCGCGTGTGTGTGTGTGTTTTTGTGGTGTGTGTTTTATCCGCCGGAGCCGCCATCATCTACGCCCTGGTCATCTTCATAATTATTATTATAGGCTAGGCTTAGGCTGCTTTTCCACCAATATAATCACTTGATTTTCCGAGCCTAGTGATTCTATTGGTGGACTTTTTCCTCGCACACCGCTTAGCTACCTCGCACCCACAGCTGGGTTCGTCCCCGAGCTTACCGTTCCCCGAGCTTACCGTCCCGGAGCTTACCGATTTTGATAAAATTGATTACATTTTATTTTGTTTTTTTTTCTACTATTTCCAACTTGTACAATAGTCATCAAAAGTGTTTTAAAGTATGAAATGTGATTGTTTGGTTACTGCAGGCAGAATTATGTGAACTTAATGATGAAAGTTATAGTTATATGTTTTAGTTTTGTAATTGTTTTTATTGTTGATTATTTGTAATGCTAAATTGACCATCATTATTAATAAAACAACTAATTATTGTGATGATTAAAACCTGTGATAATTACACCAGCAGATTAATAAACGTGATTATTTAACCGCGATCTAGAACTTATTATTTATTCCTATAAAGTATAAAATTCGACTTTGCACTTTTGCTGCTAATAGTACTTTTAAGCAAGATTGACATTTTAATCGACTTTTTATAATAATTACAAATCGGTAAGCTCCGGGACGGTAAGCTCGGGGAACGGTAAGCTCGGGGACGAACCCGCACAGCTCTGGTGGAAAAGCAGCCTTACTCGTAAGTCCCTCGCTGATGAACTAATGACTTGGTTATAATGACGTACTATGCGTTGTTTCCTAATCAGTAAAGTGTAATTTAGGTTAGCCACTCTTGCCAGCTGGACAAATGATTTAATGTCGCGGTGCAAACGAGCATTTCGGCGGGTAAATGTGGGTAGGTCCGGGTAAATACGGCCACCGCACCGAGGCGAGGTAGGCTCATCTCACGATCGATAGTAATGCGTCCGCAACAGGTGGCGTTGTTGGTCGCGTTCGAGCTCTACGCTTAACATAATATAGGTAGGCTGAATATAACATTGCGTTCGTAGTTTAAAAATTATAAATTTCGAAATTAGGAATTTAGAATAAAGTTTACTTGACACTGGCACAAAGACTAACTAGTGCCAAAAATAATAAAAGAAGTTTTGAAACAGGAAAGAATGCTTGAAGAAGATAGCATTTTTTTAAGATCGCTGTTTAAATGTTTATTTTTGTATTAATTAACACTTAATTTAAATAGATTACCTATTTTATTAGTATTTTTTAAGTTTGTTGATGAGTTGACTTATACTGTCTTAGATCTCATAAACGTATTTTTTTGTTGCAGGTAAAAGTTTATTTAACCTGGTTCATGACAAAGTTATAGAATCTGCTGTAAACACAACAGCTATGTAAGTATTGTGTGCTGGTCCAGGTGGACCCACTAGTGGAACATAGCAGTAGTGGAGCCAACCGTCCGAAACGTAAGGTTGTGTGTTTGTTTAATCATCAACACTTTATCATCACTCTCTTACTTTAAGTATATTTATCTAAGAATTATTGTAAGAAATAAGCTTATATATAAAATTTTCGTGTCACAGTTTTCGTTCCCATACTCCTCCGAAACGGCTAGACCGATTCTCATGAAATTTTGTGAGCGTATTGAGTAGGTCTGAGAATCGGCTACTATCTATTTTTCATACCCTTGAGAGCGGGCGGAGCCGCGGGGTGAACAGCTAGTAATATATAAAACTAGCTTTCCGTCGCGGCTCGCCCGCGTTAACAGTTTTTCCCGTAGGGACGAGGAATTTTCCCGCTGTAAAAGGTAGCCTATGTTACTCAGGGTGAATGTAGCTTTCCAATGGTGAAAGAATTTTCGAAATCGGTTCAGTAGTTTTTAAGTTTATTCTTTACAAACATACTCTCACACACACACACACAAACACAAATCTTTCCTCTTTATAATATTAGTATGAGTATGATTACACAAAATTAAAACATATTCCAAATCATCATTATCATCATTTCAGCCGAAAGACGTGAATTAATCCAAATAAACTAATATAATTAAACTAACAAACAACTTTATGCGCACAAAACTGTATTAACAAACCGCAGCGCAACTTATGACCATCGACTTATACGTATAAATTGTACGTACTGTGGTCTGTGTTTTCAGGTATTTATGCCTATAGGCGTGGCAAATGGCGTGTAGTTGGGCCTTCCTTCATTAGTCGTCATATTTCACGGGTAAACGGTCCGTGCCACCCCAGCCCAGACACAATGGACTGGGCTGTTCAGTCACGCGATATTCTACTAAATTGAAAGCCTTCCATACTTTTATAGTACAATTTCCAACGTCATCATTTCAGTCGAAAGATGTCTACTGGACAAAAGCCTCTCCCAAGAATTTCTATAATGATTATTCCTGCGTTTATCATGACCAGCGGCTTCCACCATAATATCATTGGTCTACCTTGTGGGGGATTAGTCATGCTACATTTCCTATGTGTGGTAACATGGTGGCAACGGGCCTCGTCCCTTGCCACTTACTTACTTACTTACTTCCTTTCCGCTTAGTTTAACAAAATTCCAAAATTGATGTTATTAACGCGATAATTTTAAATAGGTATGTTAAGAACCCTCCTCAAGAATTACAGACCAATTTCGCTTCTGAGTCACGTCTACAAGTTGTTCTCAAGGGTCATAACGAATCGCCTCGCTCGAAGACTTGACGAGTTCCAGCCACCGGAGCAGGCCGGGTTTCGAGGAGGATTTAGTACCGTGGACCACATCCACACAGTGAGGCAGGTTATACAGAAGTCCGGAGAATATAACCAACCATTGTGTTTAGCTTTTGTGGACTACGAAAAAGCATTTGACTCTATCGAAACCTGGGCTGTTGTGGAGTCCCTGCAGCGCTGCCAAATCGACTGGCGATATGTCGAGGTGTTGAGGTGTCTGTATAACGCCGCCACAATGTCCGTCCAAATACAAAACAGTCAAACAAAACCAGTCCAGCTTCATAGAGGTGTGAGACAGGGGGATGTTATATCCCCAAAGCTGTTCACTAACGCGCTGGAGGACGTTTTTAAGACCCTTGACTGGACAGGACGAGGTATTAATGTAAATGGCGAGTATATCTCACACCTTCGATTTGCCGACGACATAGTTATAATGGCTAAATCGCTGCAGGAGCTCCAGATCATGCTGACCGGCCTAAATGAGTCCTCTCGACGAGTTGGTCTCTGTATGAACTTGGACAAGACGAAAGTCATGTTCAAAGCGCATATCATACCTGGATCAATTATCGTCGATGGAATACCTCTTGAAGTTGTCGATCATTATGTCTACCTTGGACAAAGTATCCAGTTGGGTAGAAACAACTTCGAGAGGGAAGCCGACAGGAGGATTCAATTGGGCTGGGCAGCTTTCCGGAGGCTGCGCCACGTTTTCTCGTTGCCCATACCGCAGAGCCTAAAGACGAAAGTCTTTGATCAGTGCGTCCTACCCGTCATGACCTACGGTGCCGAAACGTGGACACTGACTGTGGGACTAGTCCACAAATTTAAAGTTGCTCAGCGAGCTATGGAGAGGACTATGCTCGGAGTCTCTCTGATGGATAAAATCAGAAACGAGGATATCCGTCGGAGAACCAATGTAACCGACATAGCCACTCGAATAAGCAAGCTGAAGTGGCAGTGGGCTGGTCACATTTGTCGCAGAACCGATAATCGCTGGAGTAAGCGGGTTCTGCAGTGGAGACCACGTCTAGGTAAACGAAGTGTAGGACGCCCCCCGGCTAGATGGAGTGACGATCTGCGAAATGTGGCTGGCAGCAGGTGGATGCGTGCGGCCGAAGACCGGGCCAAATGGCGCGCCTTGGGAGAGGCCTATGTCCAGCAGTGGACTGCCGCAGGCTGTTAATGATGATGTTAATGATGATGTTAAGAAGGTACCTATCGTAAAGAAACATACCTACTTATTTTAAATTATTGCGTAAAGGCCCTTAAATATACAAAATAATGGGATAAACGTGTACTTAGCGCGAAATTCGATTGTAAAAAATATTGTGTTTCAAAAAATAATTATTTGAATTTACTGATAAGATGCTGAGTGGGCTGGTCACATCTGTCGCAGAACGGTTGAGCGTTGGACTCGAAAAGTTCTTGAATAGAGACCACGTCTTGGCAAGCGTAGCCTGGGACGCCCCCTGCAAGATGGAGCGACGACCTGAAAATGGTGGCTGGCGGTGGCTGGATGAGAGCAGCGGAGGATCGTGTATTGTGGGGCACACTTGGGGAGGCCTATGTCCAGCAGTGGGCTGCTACGGGCTGATGATGATGATATGATAAGACACAATTTAAATAATCTGTACCTATGGAGTCTATGAAGGCTCGAGCCCTTCTGTGAGGACATAATAATATATGAGCTGTCAAAGATGACGATGGAGTCTATAGAGTTATACCTACCATAGAATGATCTTTTCTGTAAAATTCAAAATCAGTTAATAACATTCAGAAGAACATATAGTAGTATATTTAAAATTACGTTCAATCTTCTTAATTAGCCGTTATAATGTATATAGAATAAGGCGCAGAAAGAGTAATTAGTGTTCTGTGGCAGAAAGGCTAGGGCAGTCACGCGACGCTACACACGGTACAAATTGGGAACAACGTATAAATAATTCCTCATTTCCTTCCTTCGATAAAGCTGGTGTGAATTAATAAGAAGGCATGCTAGCATTTGTTATTTCCGTATTGATTTGTTTTCGTTTGTGAAAATAAAAAAATAACGAGCAGTAAAAAGTTTGAGCGTGATATGATCAGAATTTATTGAAAAACCCTGATTATTTTAATTTTGCATCACATGATATTACCAGCCGAGAAAAGTCTGTTTCGTTATGAATTTGAATTTGAATACGTCTAGGGCTGGTCTGAAAACCAGCGCTGTGGCCCTGGTCACAGCACATGCTGAGACCCTGCCCTGTTTGACGTCGCACTGCAGCACAACATTGATCGGTCATGTATTTTTTTCCTTTTTTAATGTATATCGTGTTCTTCTTTTATTTTATATTTTATTTATTTTTTAAGTTTTTTTTTATATATATTGTCTTTATTTCGATCTATGTGCTCAGTCTGTTTTTGTTTTCTGTTATTTTTCTTATTGTTAGTTGTGTTGTATTGTGTTCTGTCAAATAAATAATGTCTATGTCTATGTCTATGTCTAATTTGAAAAATATACCCTTCCTGAAACAAACTTCTACTTTTTTTAAGTTAACGCAAATGTTTATTAGTGTAAGTTCTTATGTCCCTTTTTCATGCAAATGGTATGCGAGGGTTTTCGGTCAAATACCACCGTCACACACCGGGAATTTTCGAAATTCTTTTCCACAGAGTTTTCGTTAGGAATTCTAAAAGGATTTTCATTGACTTATTGGAATTCTGGCTTCCGAATTCAAAAAGTATTTGCCGTACGAGTATTCCCGCTTTTGAAGTAGAGTGCTCTTGTCGGTGCGAATGTGAGAAGTCATTGAAATTCAGCGTTTGATCTCAACGCTATACAGCACTCTCATTAAGTTCCTAAAAAATAATAATTTCTAAAAGCACAGCGAATCGTCCCATATTTTATATCGCCAGCCATATATTTAAGCTATGTACCCAGTATACAAATTTTCTCTTATCTAGTATTGAATGAAGTATGTTTTGTTTAAAGACCACATCTTTATTATTTTATTAATTACCATTAAACGTAGAAAAATATGTTTGTAAAAGACTTTTAATAAAAAAGCCTTTCAATTTTAATCATCAAAAAGGGAAAACAGACTGGTGGGCTTAATATTATGAAACAATTTCCTCCAACCTACCTAATCCAGTGTCAATCCGTTCCCTCTCGGAAACTACGCTAAGTTTACAACTGTAATAAAGTAATTTACGGGGACATATCAAACTTATCTCGTATTTGCTCTAACTGTGATTACACGATGCTTATAACGGAACGACAGTTGGTAAACTACCACCATTAGGTCTGGCCCATATTTATTTAAGTCCACAAGTAGTTATTACATTCCCGCCATTACGCTGTAAAGTAATAGTTGCTCGTTCAAAATTATGCGAGGAACTTTGTTTAAGATAGCGTCTTGTTTTGTAAGGGTAAGACGTTGCATTTCTGTAAGGAGTAGTGTCTTAGTATTCCGTAAAAAAGCAAATACTTAAAGAAGCGAACCCACGGATGGAATCGGAGTTTATAAGCAGCCTGTAACATAGACTGCACCTGCTTACTATAGGAAAGACAACATTATGAACTCGGATTCCGATCTGCTGCCCCCTCTTTCCACGTCTATAGGTATAACGAGGTGCATTGCAACCTAATTTCCACCCCATTTTCCATTTCTTTCTCGTCTAAATTCAAATATTTAATTTTGTCCGTTCCTCGGTCCGTCCGTTTGTCTGTCATAGCTGATTTCCTCTGAAACTATTGCGCCGATTGAGCTGTTTGTTATAAGTACAGCAATGTACTTATGTTTTTAAAATAATATAAATACAATAAAGTAAGGATAGTTTTTACCGCGGGAAAATATCTCATCCCTACGGGAAACTGTTACGGAAAAGTAAAAAAAGAACAACGCGGGCGTAACCGCAGCTAGTCAAATAATAAGTTAGTAAGCAAGCAGTAATTTAGATGAAGTAGGCTTATTTATTTTGTTCTATGTACTGAAACAAAATTAATATAGGTAGGAGTGCTTTTGTATAAAATATGAATGATACAAAACTCTTTTCAAACAACGCCATACTGTTTTATTTTATTATTCGTTTGAAAATTTACATGTGTGGGCTTATAATAAGTTTATTATTAATTAGACTCGAACAGTGAAAAATTCGACTACCAATAATAATATAGAGAGACAATTCGTGAAAGTAATGTATATTTTTACGAATTGTCTTTTATTTTATGTTCTTTATACATTTGTCGTTTCGTGACACTGAACCGTACGATACGAAGCACGCAATACAACAATAATGTCGGAAGAAAAGAATATATTTTTCGTTCCATTTGCGAAAAAACATGTTTCGGGTAGGCTTTTACAAGTGCTTATGACTTAGCGTTTGAGTTTTATTTTTATTTTGTATTGTGTTGTTATTATTTGGTACTTAATCTTACACAACATTTGAGGCAGTATTAGAAACCATTATATATTTTTTCTATAACATCTCTCTTTTTTTTGTATATTATTATATTTTAGTTTATATTTTGATTTTATTGGTTTATGTTAGATTAGACAAAGGAAAATGTCGTGAGAAAACCAGATGTCAGTATTAAAATTCTAAGAATGTATATTAAGGCGGGCAAATGATCCTGAATTTATTATTGTACTATGTCCGTTTGTCATTGAATAGTAGAAACCAAATATTTACCTACATAACACACAAATATTGTAGCGTAGAACATAGGGGGAGGGGTATTTTTATTTATTTATATATTCATTATTTATTTAATCATGAGTTCTTTAACATTTATCTTCAATGGCTAAATCACTACATAGTATAAAACAAAGTCGCTTTCTCTGTCCCTATGTCCCTCCCTTTGTACGCTTAAATCTTTAAAACTACGCAACGGATTTTGATGCGGTTTTTTTAATATATGGAGGGATTCAAGAGGAAGGTTTATATCTATAATACATGCATAATATACTCTAGAATAACCCACAATAACCATTTCCCGTGCGGAGCCGGGGCGGGTCGCTAGTTACAAATAAGTAACAAATTATTATTACTTGTAAGATAAAGGTAATATATCAACGCCAATATTAAAATCCTTAATCGAGAACCATGATTATTTTCCAAGTTACTTCGGTTTGAAAAAAAATTAAGTTAAATCTCAATTCGCTAGAAATGCATTGAAGTTTGTGTATTTAGATTGGAAATACTTTGAGACTACGGTTTGATTTATTGGCACAGTTTTTGTAATGTTTCCTTTGGGAAATAAATATCCGGCAAAGTTGGATGGATATCCCAAACAAGTAATCTTCAGATAACAAGGTAGATGTCACATTAAGTTGGATATATAAATATTAGTTTCTGTCTTCTTCTCGGGTCAAGGAAAAGATTAGTTGGTTTTCTTTCGGAGAAATTGTGAGGAATAACAATAAATGTATCTTATTAGTATTAAAGCATCTTAATAGCATAGTTTATTGGGAACAAGTAGCTAAGGATTTTCAGAGGCAACAAAATGATTCATTTTTTTTTTGTTTTTTTTTTTTTATAATTCATATAGCAACATTTAGCATTGTTTTTTAATAATGGTACACCAATTGCATTGCTACTTTAAGTATGAAATTCTCTGTATAGTAGTAGTTTATCCCTACTGCCTACTTATATTATAAATGCAAAATTAAGCAACTTTGTTATGCTTTCACTCCAAAACCACTAAACGGACGGAGAGAATATACCTTGGAAAAGGACATAGGCTATCTTTTACTTCGGGAAAATACCTTATTCCCACGAGTTTGTCAACGCGGCTCCCGCGGGGCCGAAAGCTAGTTTGAATACAAATGTGTTTTACATACTTGCAAGTCGTTAAGAAGGCCAATGAGTGTAGAGAATGTGAGCATTTAGAGTAAACCCAAGGGCATAATGTGGCGCCCTAACTAGGGGTATTGTGTTTAGTCAGTGTTATATTATTATTATTATGGTGCATGAACTATATAATAGGCTAATTGCTATACTATTAGCCAAAACGATACTTTATCTGGCGAATAATAAGAAACATAAGTAAACTAGCTGTCTGCTCGCGGTTACGCCCGCGTTGTTTTCCGACTTTTTCGTAGTAATTTTTAACTAACCCACGGGAACTCTTTAATTTTCCGCGATTGTGAAGTTGTTGACCAGGGACGTAAAGACCCACCATGCAAAATTTCATTCAAATCGGTCCAGTAGTTTCGGAGATTAGTCCTTACAAACAGACAAACAGACAGAGAAACAAAGAAAAGGGAATTGTCTGGATATGTTCTATTTCACTTCTTACATCCTCCTGACTCGGATTTCATCTTTTTTTTCTATGTACTGACATTTGACCTACACATAGATCAATACAGTTTTATTAGGTAGATTATATGACTGACACTAAAAGCACTGTTAATTTGTAATTGGCTTAATGAAGTCAAAAATGGTTTTTGTAAAATCTTACTTCAAATAAATAATTTTTGAATTAAGAACATTTATGACTATTTCTGGCATCTATGTACTATTTCTGGCATATTTGATCAATTGAACATCAAAGGCGCACTAATTAACTAAACAGATCTGCGTGCATCCGGGGAACCTGCGTCGTATTAATTCGATGCTAGTTAGCTGGTTCAATGGTTTACTTGGGTAATAAGGGCGAGGTTATACTACAGAAATAATTTTGCGATTTAAAAAACCGTTGCCATATAAACTTAATAGGCAACTAAGTTTTTAAATAGCAAAGCCTGGTTGGCCGCAATCCAAAGTTACACACTACAGAAATAATATTGCTATTTAAAAAACTGTTGCTGCACTTAATAGGCAACTGAGTTTAAACAGCAAAAAAAACTGCTCTATACGCATTAGGCGGCTAGCTGAAAGGGGGTCAGCCGCGTGGTTGGCCGCAATCCGAGGTTACACACTACAGAAATAATTTTGCTATTAAAAAAACTGTTGCCGCATAAACTTAATAGGCAACTGAGTTTAAACAGCAAAAAAACATACGCATTAGGCGGCTAGCTGAAAGGCGGTATAATATGTATGAAAAAAATTGATTTCATACACTCTGCGATGCGGCTATACCGCACAACCGCTGCGGTTACTTCGGTCTGACTGACGGCTAGGCGCGGTTAACCGCCACTGCAACCGCCTCCTGCGGCCAGCCGGACAGTCAGCTGCCCGCAGCTAACCGCTTAGTGCGTATGGAGCCTTACGCCTTTAGGGTGACATCTATTCACAAGTAGTCTTGGTTATTCAGATTATTTAGTTTGATCGTAATTATTTTGCATTTGACGTCAAAATTAAACTAGTACAGTAACACCGAGTAAAACCGAGTAACACCAATTATTCAACATCAGATGACGCAACAATAAATACAAATAATGAATTTAAGCTCGTCACAATACCCAAAATCATCTAACTATGTAGACCCTCGTAATTAAATCCGTCTTCAGCCTGCTCTACTTTTTTCTGTTACATTTATAAATTACGAATTAAATAAATATCATATATAGGAGATCTAAAAATAATAATAATAAGGACTCAGAGAGTACTTAGAGGTAATTTTATCTGTTTCAAAGCAATGTCAAACTCGTGCTCCTCTGATTAAACGTCAGCGTCCCATGAATGACCCTTTGACCCCGATACAGCCTTCCATCCCGTACTATCTCTGTCCTTTGTTATTGCGTGTTAGGCTGGGCACATAATGGTGTATATACGAAGGCGTACTGAAGTTTCAGCCACCGCAATAGGCTCATGAGCTAATTGCAACATAATTCGGCTTTTCTCAATACGCGTCCTGTATTTGGTAAGCCTTATAATTAAGCGCATAATTTATGTTTCTTTTCTATATATAAAGCTTAATTGATTTTATTTATTATAAATTTCAAGGTTGTAATGTATAAACCTACTAAAATTGTGCCAATGCATATGAAAAATAAACAGCAGAAAAAAAGTTTTTCGCTTCATTTAATTATGGGTGTTTGTAAGTCCCTTTTTAAGTCATACATTTTAATAAAATTTATCAGGTACTAAATTAATACCTATAGTAATTTTATTATAACCCTAAACATTTTGTAAATACACTTTTTAGTGCATTTATTTATTACCTATATTATTTATAATTGCATTTATTTATTAATATTGTATTTGCAAAATGTTTAGAAACTATTAAAGAAAACATAGTAAAGAGCGTGTTATGATATGATGCATAAAAATAAATAAGACGAATTTATTTAAAGCAAATGATAGACATTTCTGCAAAAATAAAACGTCTTATTTATACAAAAAAAACTAAAGACGACTGCGAACGGACAGTTAGCTCAAAATAAATGCCTTAAAATACATAATCCGCACCGTCTCATAACTCATTCTGTCCGTCAAGTCGTTAGTCGCGTCGCGTGAATTTCTAAATGGGAATAAAATGAATAATTCAGGAGATAATTGCGTGAACACGCCTGACGCCTGATATAACGCTGTAGGCAACAAAACACGTAGACGTCGTCGTCGTAGCGCTTTGCTACGACACATTTTCGACTCCTGATCCTCGTCATGAAATATGTATATTTAAATTTAAACAGTCTACGAGATTACTGTATTCATGTTTAATTTATCTTTGCATTTGTATTGTTATTTAAAATCTCTTCATGCCCAACCCTTCTCTTGTGGCGAACTTGATTGATACGCTCCATTTTGAATCTAAAATTATTCTGAGCTAAAAGATTTTAAATTAAAAAAATATCTAAACGTCAACATCTACAAATTGGACATAAACCTCACCAAATCATCTACTGGACTATAAAATAATATATATTTTTTATGTTTAGCCCTAGATTATCCCTTTAAAGTAGTATAAGGTAAGCACATAAGTGCTGATCAAAGGAATACATGCCAGTCTAGTAAGTCTAGCATAAATCTCTGTGTATGCGATTATCTCACATTTATCTTTAAAAACTGTAAGAAACCTGCGATATTGAAATATCATCCAATAGGGTAAGAGTACGAGTATACGCACGACAAAACTGTCTGTCACGAGTGAAACTGCATGCTAGCCCGTAAAACAAATATTTTTAATGGGATCAACTTTAGATTATATATGTCTTATTACAAAAATACCTTATGTATTTTTTGGTTGACTACATTTTTATTGTGTTCTTTAATACTTATTAATATAAATTATGGATGTGGCAAATGTTATCGTCTATTTTGGATCATTACAATAAATTACACCGTATGACGTTCCTAATTATTTATCTACCCCTTATTGCCTTTAATGTGTGGAATAATATCAATAATATTATTCAATAGATAATTTACAATTAAAACATACTGCACGTTTATTCATTTATTTAAAAAAGCTACGCTTATATACTCGTAGCATTTCTACTGTAACACATAAAACAAAGCAACATGTAATTAGGGGAAATCCCTCTGTTGGTCCCGCTGAGCTCCTGTGCACTTTGTTACTAAAGATTAATTTATATTTCATTCAAATTCAGCCAGCGCTTTGGTCCGTGAAATTGTTTCGTTTGTTTGTGGAACTACTTTTGAATTAGTAATACAATACAGTAGGTAGGTATGTGAAGAACAGCTAACAGTACTTCAACAAGATCAGTTAACCCTTTATAAGGCAAAATAACTTTATAATATTCGTTCGTTTTCGGCTTAATTTTGAGGGTATAAAGTTAAAATTAAGTGTGTAAAGGTTTAAGCGACAGGTCAATATGTTCAAGTTTCTAACTAAAAACTATACTATAAAATTCTAGAGTTTAAACATAAAAAAAAATATATTTTTTAATACCTAATACATTAGACGAATAACAGCACAATAACAGTAACGAAAGATATAATTTAAGAAAACCGAAGATGTCACTTTTGGCAGACAGACTTATTCGAAATTTGAATTTATTTCGTGACCGAGTACAATTAGGCATGTTGGTTGACAAATAAGCTTCTTTTTATGCAATGTCGAAACAAAATCATCCATTTTTTTTTTCATATTTTATATTATGGAATATTAAGGTGAAAGTTAAGGAGAATAAAAACTCATGAGGACATGGTTTCTTATTGATCGTTTTTGTACGATTTTACTATTTTTTGCAATAATAAATGAAAAATAATAGGTAATGATTAGAATAGGTTATACTAAATTACGCAATAAACAATAAACTGTACAATAAACAAGCAATAAACTATACTAAATTAATTCAAGACGTTTTAGATCTTGCTAGGTGTAACCAAATTTTTTTTTAATACACTAACCAGAAAAGAGCGTGCGTGAGTCAGGGGGCAAGTCGCGTCGCGTATACAATCATCCATGTCCGTCTTTTGTTTCACTCGCCTTGCTGCTTTCGACGCTCAAAAGACGCTAGTGTGGGGTCTCTAAGAATTCCATTAGCTAACTTAACCTTATATAACTGTACACCTTACTACTATATATCTACACTTGTATTAGTACATTACATTATATTGTTTTCGGTTTAAGGTGTAATATTATAAACCTGTGGTTGTTTCGTCATTATGTTAGCTCTCAGCTTGCTTGCTAAACCTATCAGCTTTATTCTCACTC
The DNA here is from genome assembly GCA_948473455.1 of Teleiodes luculella. Lineage (NCBI taxonomy): Eukaryota > Metazoa > Arthropoda > Insecta > Lepidoptera > Gelechiidae > Teleiodes > Teleiodes luculella. The sequence continues at coordinate 4,637,423 of OX419588.1, read as the reverse complement.
GTGTTGGGGATTACAAACTGTAAGTCCAAACATCACTTGTGTTGGCTTAAGCTTAGAGTTACTTTTGCAATGGCTAGACTAGTTTGTAATGCATTTATCTCCTTTGGGTAAATATTTGAGTCTTTTCCGGATTACCGCATTGTTCGTTTACATTCAAAATTCTTATTTTGAATATTTTTATTGGGTGCTTAAATTATTCAGTTGAAGTTTAGTACCTCTTTTGGTTCGTACAGGTAAATTTAGTTTTTTTTTAATATTTAAAGAAAAATAAAAAAAAATGTACATCAGGATCTATTTTGCGAACTCACTACGAAAGAAAATAAGCACGCAAGAAATTTTACAAGACTTTTTAACATGGCGCGTAATTTTTCTTTCCTTCATGCTTTTTCAATATAAGAATAGAATATTTAGAATATTTGTATTGTACTTGTATTGCTTTTTAAACTAAATAGCTTATTGTACGATTTTTCGAGCCTTCAAAAAGACGATTCTGCCCTTGCAATATTTTTTTCATCGTTCTACAAAGCAAAATGTAACCATAAATATAATATTCTTAGAATTAAATTATAATACAATACAAATATTCTTTATTGACACCAAAAATACAAACAAATAAAACAATAGGTTTCAACATTCAAGTAGCAATCTCTACAAATATTTAATCTCTAAATAAAATAAAAACATAACATTGGAAAAAAGTTAAAGTTCCTAGTATCACAGAATACCCTGCACGTATTTCCAGAAAATATTTATTTTTCAATCATGTTAAATTAAAATATTGGCTGTCTACCAAATTAATATGTTAGAATATTTTTTTCAAAGAAATACATGTACCTATTTTATACAATTGTCTACAAAACACGTTTCTAGGTAAGAGTATTTAATTTTATTCCTAACCTACATAATTCTTTACGGGAAGCACGCTTGAAATTCCAGGAATCGTATAGGCAATACTTCGCCTTGTGTGCATAAGCAATAGTAGGTATACGTAGTGTTGTATAACATCAAAGCTAGGCGGATGATCGCAATATGCTTATAAAGCGATATTACTACTATATTACTTTAACAGAGAAGGAGAGACGTGTAGGTTTTAAATTTATATGAATTTTCTGTATTAAATTGTTTCAAATTTAACGATTCGAGAAGTAGAATTCCAAATATAATAAACTAGGTTCCCGCCGCGGCTCCGCCCGCGTTAATAGTTTTTCCCGTGGGAATGAGGAATTTTCCCGCGGTAAATTGTATACCTTATGTTCTTTCCTAAGGTCTATTCTCATTTTGTGCCAAGTTTCACCAAAATCGGTTCAGTACTTTCGGAGCATTTTCAATTATTAGGAATATTTTACGTATTTTTTTACACCTTCGGTTACCATTATCGAAGTTTTAATAAAAATCCCTAATTTTTTGAAAATAAAATATAGCCTATGTTACTCAGGGATCATGTAGCTTCTCAACAGTAAAAGAATTTTTGAAATCGGATCAGTAGTTTCGGAGCCTATTCGATGCAAACAATCAAACAAAACTCTTTATAATATTATTATATAGATATAGATATAGACTAGCTTTAATAGCTACCCGCCTCGCGGCTCCACCCACGTCAACCTGTGAATTTTTTCGCAGGTGTGTGCAGGTTTCCTCACGATGTTTTCCTTCACCGTAAGAGCGTCGAATAAACGTACATATGAATTCGAAAATCTAAAACACATTAGTACGTGCCCAGACTTGAACCCCCGAACTTCCGAATGGAAGTCAACGGCCCTAGCCACTTAGCCAACTACGTTCTTAAATAGTACACCAGAATATCAATAGACATTGGGTGCTTTCACATTGGACAGTAACGGTATCGGGCCGATATCGGGCCGATATCGTCGGACTGGTAGTTTCATACAAATACTACTAAACGCTTTCACACTGTGTCGTTATCGTCAACGATATCGTCTGTCGTGCCGATATCGGCGAAGGGGTGAAGCAGGATCGCGGGGGAGGGGCATGGACAGTATACTCAGGCATAGGAAAACTCGTTTATTTTTCAAACCGGTTCCAGCCATTGACTCTAAACAGAAATCAATTTGATATTATTATGATGTACTGAACTAACTCAAAAAATAAATTTACTTTCTCTAAGTACGGACCTCTATTTTAGTAAAATACTAAAATTTTAATTATCTTACAAGAGGACGCCGAAGAAAATGGAGCTTAGTAAACACTAGAATTATTTAGTACTTAAAATATGCAATAATAATTATGTGAAAACGAATTCTGTGGCAGAATTATGTGTAAATGAGTTTTTTGCTTATTTAGGAATATTTTGTTAAAGTACCTCTTAAAAGCAAATTATTATCTCGTAGTGTGGACGCTTATTTTATAAATAAAATACTAAAACACTCATTATTAGTAAGATCGCGCGGATGTAAATAGATTACTTACTCATGAATGAGAAACGGAAATTAATTATTTTGACTCTTTGGCAATTTATATACCTACATCAACCTGGCATATACTAATGACTATTGGATCTTAAAATATGCAGTTTTATGCATAAAATTTAGTGTCAATTTTGATATGATCTACTGAACTACCTCAAAAATAAAATTACTTTCTTTAAGTACGGACCTCTATTTTAGTAATAAAATACTAAAATTTTAATTATCTTACAAGAGGACGCCGATGAAAATGGATTCGAATGAATGTGCCATACAGCTTAGTAATCGGTAGAATTGTTTTGAACTTAAAATATGCAAATGTGAGAAACGAATTTTGTGCCAGAAATATGTGTAAATGAGTTTTGTGCTAGTTTAGGAATAATCTGTTGAAGTACCCCAAAAATCAAATTATTATCTTGTAGTGTGGACGCTTATTTTATTAATAAAATACTAGAATACTAATTAACTTGTAAGATCGCGCAGATGTAAATGGATTTCTAACATAAAAGTAAAAGTCTTGAAAATTCTTACTTCTCAGAAATGTCCCATAATTAATTAAGAGCATAATTGAACTTTTTTGCGAAGATGTGTTATTATTTTTTACAATTAATACAAACTTAATTTAAAATAAGTTATTAATAACGATAATTTTAATTAAAACGAGGATCTCTAAAAATAATTTCAATTTCTTGAAGTAAAATCAGTCAGTCAGTTTTCAGTTTCTTGTTTGTTTTCGTGTTGTATTTCTTGAATATTATTGGAGAACAATAATAATACAATACTTGTCTAAGTTAGAAAATGCTTCAAAAAACAGTGGCGATAACACGTACTCAGAAATGAACATAATATTTTTGCAGCAGCATAATGTATAAATAACTCGCACCCAATGACGAAACAGTAAAAAAAATCTACAGAAACAAAGTCAGCGTATGCGGAAAAGAGAAGAAAAGTGCGACGGCGTGGCGGGAGGCGCATAAAGCCGTTGCAGCAGTTGTGGGCAACTGTTTTGCTATGGCTTAAACTTAGTGAGAGCTGAAAATTTTCGTTCCTTGTTAAAAACCGGTAACCAGAATTATTCTGGTTCATTTGATTAATTTCCATCGATTAACCGGTTAATCGAAGACCGGAATAATATACCGGTATCGGCATCAGTATCGTTACATCCCTAGTTATATCATTGGGATATCGTCCGCCGATATCGGGACAGTATCGGGCCGATATCGCCCTGATATCGGCCCGATACCGTTACTGTCCAATGTGTAAGCGCCCATTTCAGCGTACAAAGAGGGTGTTAATCAAACTCGTAGTGTCTATTATACTGTGGACGAAGATTTATGAGACTATTTAGCACTGAAATGGTCCCAGTATTGTATTGCTTAGGGTATCATAGCTTGTATTGTAAGCGATGATGACCCTAATAATTTGTGTTTATATTTGAATTTTTGTAAGGTTTTTAAACAGTTTAAAATAATAAAGCTTCTTGTTTTAATAGTCGATAACAAACTCGTTGGTGTTCATAGTTGTTATTGATTAAATACAATATGAGTAATGCAACCCATTTCCTAGATATTGTTCTCCTAATCGCATCGTACGACGACACCCACAGAAAACGTTTTGTTGATTTTTGGACGTATTTTGCTAATATACTGACTTGCTTACCACTATGAGTCGGCATATAATTGTTTGACTAGACAAACGATTATTAGATATTAGCAACCAGTGGTCTGCGACAAATATAATTGTTCATAGATTAACCGAACATGCTGAAATCATCAGGTCGTTTGGCGATTACTGCGTAGGACCTTGTATTTTAAGATTTATTTAAGCGAATTTTCGGCCGCTGCTGGCCTAAGATGATGCAATTTGGAGATGCCACTGGGAAAAGAGTGCAGTGGAAAATTGTTCACATTGTGGGCCAGAGTCTGGTCAGGCTTCCAACACTCGCACAAACACAAACAGTTAAATTTTTTTGACATCAACTCAACTGGTTAGGCAAATAATTATGAGACGGCTGCGACTATCGAATTGCGGCATAGGCAATACTAAAGTATTTTTGTGATAGCAGAAAATTGCGCTACAATGTTAGATCGGTCACTTTGCGCTCCAATTTGCGTGATGGCGCGCGTTTGCTTAACGACCCGACCAGCAATTTGCACCCTTGTATTTTTAGACCTAGGGAAAGCTGTCCTTTGTTTTTATAAATGGAGGAAACACGGTCAGGCGATATTTCTTTGTTTTTGTTTGTTTGTTATGGCACTGGTTATATTAATACTTTGTGCCAGTGTCAAGTAAAGGATAGGGAAACTTTAAAAAACTAGGCGATATTCTTTGAATTTGTGCTATTAAGTAACTATTCATCCAATGCGCAAAATACTAAATCATTTTATAACCGTAATGATTAGAGACTTATCCATTACGGAACTAAATTGAAAATCGAGTGAAGTACAGCTTGAATGTAAATAGTTTGATAAAAAAGTTAACAACAAAAAAACCGGTCTATAATGAAACACGACCTTCCTTTTCCTTCTTAACAAAAACACAGATATATTTTATTTAGATATAGTACCAGGACCACAAAATGTTTCAGAATTTTAAACTCATTATTAACTCAATACCATAGCTAAGGCAGTAATATCTTTGAAACAGGAATATATTTTTACAATAGAAAAATAAAACAAAAAAACTTCCTCCCCTTTTGGTGTAATTTAAAAAAGTATTGTTAGTTAGTTATCTGCCTCACTTGCCAATTTTAATTTAAAAAAACTGGTAGAAGAGGGTTCCGGATTTCTGAATGTACAGTAGCCAGCACATGCGGCTGAACATGTTGACCTTGAGAGCTCCCGTAATCTGTAGCGGTAGGGGTGAATTTCGTAGTGCGAATGTCCAACATTATGTGCTGGCTTATGTACAAGGTTCATCATCACCCGTTGAAGCAACAGAAAATTGGCTGTGATCTCTAAAAGAGCGAAGCGCGCAAATTTTCCTAGCTCTTTGGCGGTGAGAAACGGATGGATGGACAAATATACGAGAGATCCAAAAATTTAACATGACTTTTATTGTCTACAGAATGCCGCGGCTTGGCGTGCGGGGCGCGGGGTGAGGTGAAGCAGGCGGGAGCGATGAGCGCTCCGGAGCCGGGCGTGCTACGCGCGCTACAGGGCTACACCGACCAGAGTGACAAGTGGCCGGGGCCCCGCGCTGTCAAGATCTACGTAGCGTCCGTCTACAATGGTGAGTGGCGTCACTGGTCGGTCACTCTATACAGGAAACGCGTTTTGACAAGCTTCTTCTTTTTGAATAATACGAATATCAACTACAAGTCAATGGCGCTAGGCGCTATGTAAATCACCCCCGAACACCACCGGCGGCGTCCCGCGGTGCCTGCGGGGTGCGGGGCGTGGGGCGCTATATCGGGCGGGAAACTCATTTTGGCGCGAGAGGGTGAGTGTCCTTTCTGTACGGGTTAGTACTTTTATTTTCTTCTGTGGTGGCGTAGAAGGCGGGGCGTTTTACAAGCGCTACAGGGCTCATTGATTTATAACATGTTCTAGATTTAGCTCGTCAAAGCATTGAATTGAAGACTTGGGACCGTCTGACACACATGTGTAAACTCCTTTCACAATCTTATTATATCCCATTAGGTTCGCATTTTCATTGAGGTAACGTAGTGCACAGGAATCAAAGTGTAATAAATATGTGATTTTTACTATTTACAACCTTTAGTATTTCTTACTATAATAGGCTATTTGACAATGCGAAAAATAAAGTGTTAATTACTGTAATCAGTATGTAATGTAAGTTTAAAAATGGATATTTACTATGGGAAGTTGAAAATAATAATTAATTTATGCAAAAATCCGTAAATAAAAATGTATTTTTTTTGGCGTTTGTCACGTGACTCAAAACGCTCCTGTTTGGTCGGGTATAGGACATATGTCACTAGCCAGTAAACATCGTTTTCTACTTAAGCAACTTGTAGTAGTAGTACTGGCTAGTGACGTCACCGATGCCATTGCGACGCCATATTGTCAAAGTAGCGTTTTGGCGCGCTACTTAAATATTGAATTTTTATTTTGATATTTTTCAGGAAATATGTACCAGAATTAAAAATACAACTATACTGGGATCCACAAACTCTACTGAATAATAAAAAAAATATTTTGAAAACCAGTCAAATAGCCTATTGTATTTTCACTGTGGTAAAAGCGGTGCTTGAGCAGGTTTTTGCCGTCCCATTTTTGAGTCGATCGTTCATATTTTATCTGTGGTCTGCTTCGATCATAGGTATATGTGGTCTGTTGTAAATCAATGGGCTCCTGGATAAATGGCTCCATACACCGTAGCGTCCGTCTGAAACATGTTTTTTTACAGAATTATAACAAATGTATTTAAAAATTCGCTGCTTTAAAAAAAAGTTTAAACCGTGTACGAACGTCCCAATCCGGCTTCCAATTTTGGGCTGCCAACGCCAATCATTGTTAACAGCGCGCTTTGTCCTGGATTTTTCCGCGTCACACAAACTGGAAATAAATTAAAACTACATAACTACCCCAATAGCTTGAAAACTGTAACTTTGCTAACGAGTGTGATGGGCCTGGATCTACCTAAATTATTTCACAAAAGTCACAATAGAAGCTATTAAAAGGTCTAGGATAGGAAAACATACAGTAATAGTAGTAGTAATAGTAGTAATAGTAGTAACCCTCTCATGCCAAGCATGTGAATTATAAACTAGAATTTGAGAAATCTATCGTTGGATAAGAGATTCCCTACACGAGCGTCTTTCGAGCGTCGTGGTCGTGCCAGCATAAAAAGTATCATCATCATCATCATCATTTCAGCCAGTAGACGTCCACTGCTGGACAAAGGCCTCTCCTAAAGATCTCCACAATGATAAAAAAATATATGAGGGGATATTTTACACACGGGTGTCAGACAGTTGATATACATACATAGATAGATAAAACATCCAGAGACAAGGCAAACACAAGTGCTCATCACACGAATGTTTGCCCTGGGCGGGATTCGAACCTGCGACCCTGTACATCGAATTACCAACTAGACCACGAAGCCGTATCTGCATCCGTCTTTTGTAGTAGACAGTAGGCTATGATTGTATGCGCGACGCATGACGACGCTCGAAAAACAATAGTGTTGGGGGGTCTTTAAAACTCAAACTATTTGAGGAAGATTGAGCCAATATCGCAAAAAAAAAATTATTATATACTTACACTTTTTTGAGATATATTGCAATATTTTTTGCCTACAGAAAAAAAAACATTCTATTCGAATTGATTTAAAATTGTTGCTCTACAGGCAGATGCATTTAACACTCTTTGCTATCCATTGAAAGCTAAAAAAATAATGCAGATAGCAGTAAAAAATAAAATGAACGCTGCAATCAAGCATCTGATGCAGCCTGATGCGGACTGCTAATTATTTTCACAGCGCAAAGGCATTATTGTTTTTTATGTTCCTAGTTACTTTTAAGGCTGCCACACACCGGATACGTCTGCAGCACGACGCGTTGCGTCTGCAGCAGCGCGCAACAGAGGCCGTTCACACAGTATCGCAGACGCATGCAGCAGCGCGGTGTCAGTGTCAATAGGAAATCCCGTGTAATACAATCTTATACAACGTTTACGTCCGCCTTCGCGCGTGCGATGTTCCCGTTCCGGTGCCGTGCGCGCCATATCGGTTACAAATAATCACAAATATAAAGGAAAATGAACTAAAATGCACGATATTATTTACGCAACTGACATTTATTGATTTGTAACCATGGTAACGCATGCCAGATTGTGTTGTGTTCGTGCCGTGCGTCTGATGCACGCAGACGTGCTGCATTGCGTCTGCGACACTTTCAGTGTGAACGTCGTATTTCAGGTTAATAGATTACAGATCGTGTCGCACGCAGATGCAACGTAATGCGTATCCGGTGTGTGGCAGCCTTGTTTTTTTTGATTTAGCATTCTAGATTTGTTACTAGACCAGCTTAAGAATAAAAAAAATCTACTCTTCTCGGATATACTCATTTAACAACTAGCTTTCCGCTTCTCGGCTCCGCACGCGTGGGAATAAGTAATTTAAAACGTGTACGAAAGTTGCTTATGTTATTCTGCATGGTCTATTCTATCTTTAAAGCAAATTTCATTAAAATCGGTTCTGTAGTTTCGGTGCTTATTCAGTGCAAATAAACAAACAATCAAATCTTTCATCTTTATAATATTAGCACAGATAATATATATATAAAGATAAATGGTTTAACAATCCAAATTAAATAAAAAAACCCAGTATACATTCCGTATATTAGTAGTACTCATGAAACTAAACAACATTCCCTCAAGAACATAGGTTGAAATAATATTCAACTTGTCATATAAACTTTAAGTAAATTAATTGAACATTTTTTTTTCCTACGTTTATATCAAGAAGAAACGACCAATCAAGCCTACAATGCATGTTTCACTACAGCATGCAGACCTTTTTATTCCAGTGTTCCAAAGATTTTATTTCATTTATTTGTAGTATTGTATTTATTTGCCTTATTGGAAGTTAGATAAACAACCAGGTGCATTTGTGAAATTGTAAACAACGTTACATGACATAAAGAAAATCGTGTTTTACCATTAAAATTAGTAAATAATATTAATATTAACCTAAGTAAACTTATTAGTTGAAGTTTTAAGTAATTATAGTTCGTTGTCGGTTCATCGCGCTCGGAAGGTTTATTGTAAAAGTTATTTTTGGTAGTTTGCCATTATTACAAGTTACAAGTTCTTACAAGTTAACAAAGTTATTCTGTTTGTGGCTTACCTATTAGTTTGTAAGTCGACTTAGGCTCTCTCTGTTCACCTTTTGGAGATAAAAATATTGTAAATTGTATTATTTGCTATCTATAAAATTTTCTTACATTTTCCTAATTGTTAGTACCAAAACGCTTGTTTCATTTTCAGACCTAATCGGCAAGATTAATTTGGATACAATTAATTTGTACCCCGGTTAACTTATAATCAGTAAGCCTACGTGTAAAAAAGTACAGTAGGTAGCACATAGCGGAAGGAATTGACCTTGAGAGCGCTGTTATTCCGTAGCAGTAGAAGCGAGTTTCGTAATGCGAGTGTCCAGCCGCATGTGTTGCTTACTGTACATTTTACAATATGATGATTATTTTATTAATATTTCGTGTTGTTTGTAGACTTCCGCGAAGAAAGACGGCAGATCCTCGAGATGGTGGGGCCGGAGCTTCACTCCGCATACGAAGATCGGTGCATTGAGGTGACATGTTTAATTAAATTATTGATTTACTGTCAGCTTTGCTTGCATAGACGAAATTTCGCTAATTTGTCTAAACATTCTATGCCGAAATTACGTTCCGACGTATTCGGTTGATATGACAAACCATAAACGCTGAACTTACGCGGAAAAATAATGTGTGTTCTATAGAATTAGTTGCTGTCGAATTTACAACAACGCCTGTCCGAAATTCGGGCCGTTATTCGGCTGTACGCTAACGCAACGTAATTGCGGCACTGTGTGTCATCAAAAATCATCAGTAATTTATAATAGCATTACGGGTGTAACCCGCCGGCATAGTGTGTTTAGATACGTAGTCGTCACGTATTGAACGTCCCAAAAAGTTGAAGTCAGACCCAAAAAGTGGTGGAGAGATGACTAGAACGCCTTTTGTAACAACTGCTTAGAACATACTCGGGATAAAAAGAGGTGGAAAAAGTTGTTGGAGGCCTTTTCCCAACAGTGGGACTAAATAAGACTGAAAAAAAGCATACGAAAAACATTAGTTGATATTTTGTAATAATTTCAAGTCGATCTAACCATTATTTCAATTTTACGGACACAAATTCAAAGAAGCTACATGAATATTGGAAGTTTAACCATCTCTCAGATATTTCCTACGATTTGTAAACCAGTGAAATATTTCACAGTCAGCTAACTACCCTTTCAGCGAACATAAATTACACAACTTCCCGACTGCACACGCCCTTGCCAACACAAACAACCGCACAGCCACATTTTAGCAAACTTCTCGCCTGCTAGTGTTTAACCGCAATGCGTCTCACACGTCTCACATTGGAGACGAGAAAAGCTGAAACACATCTAGCGGATAAACGTGTCCCATAAGATCCATTTTGAGCATCCAATCATAGGCTGCAAAAGAAGGACGCGGATGATTGTATGCGCGACGCCCGACGTCGACGCTTAAAAGACGCTAGTGTGGGGGGGGGGGACATGGCTCCTGTAAAAACTATATCCGTAGATCATAGCCGGGACCAACGGCTTACGAGCCTTCCGAAGCACGGAATCATCTTTCTTTTCGGATAATCAGGTGTTTCAGCCTGCAATATCCTAACCAAACTGGGGAAAGTTTCATAAAGTGATATAGATATGCGTACTCGTAACGTCAGGCGAGCTTTTGACCACTCGACCACAGAGGCTGTTACGCCGACGCTGCAATTGAGCCCATTGTAAGATGACGTAAGCTTGTTCAACGAACTGCTACTCTAGCATAACCATTCACGCGAAACAGATATAGTTATTTCGTCGTGCCTGTACTGTTATCCTTGTGGAGGATATTTCAATACGGCGGATTTCTCATGGTGTTTAGACAGCTCGTTAAGATATATAGTTTGTCACAGAAGTCATGCTCGAGGGACTAGCTCACTAAACTAAATTTATCACTATTCTGTGACTTTACCCTACTTGAGGACGGCCTAATTGTATTCAACCTAAAGACAAGTTTTCGCGCCTTACCCGCTCGATAAGACTCCCGCCTTATATGAATTGCGAACTCGGCGAATCGCGACTACACTAGACACATATCTCGGAGTTTCCAACTTACGAACTGTGAGTGACGTTACACTAAAACTTTGGCTAAGTTCGCCTGAATGTCTGTTAGCGAAAATTGATAGTGAATTGGGGCTTTTACCGGACTTCGGACCCTTTGTGTCGGTGCTCGCCCTTGCGATTTAGAAGTTGTGCTATCTAATTTATATATGGGGTATCAATTTCAAAGTTAGTTCTTAATTCAATAGACAAAATATCCTAAGGTCCAATTTAGAAGTAGTAATTTAAGCAGTGTACAAATAATTGAGGGTTCTGTACCATAAGTGGTAGTCGTACATGATGGCTTTCAAAAAACTTTTGATGACGAGCATAATTTTTGCCTTGTGTCTTGATCTTCACGTAGTTATTTATTAGATAGTTTTATCATATCACATTTACAATCACACAAGAATAGTTTCAGTAGTTTTTAGTTTACAGTATAATTTACGCAACAGCTTGAAACTAAGAACCAAACAATAATAATTAATCAGCTTAATTATGAATAATTAAACTTAGATGACTAACGTATTATGAATAATCCCCTGGTACGAGTTTTAACTGATACTACAAGTGGTGAACAAAAATATCCATTAGAAAATTTGGAATGGTAAAATATTAAACCAGCACATAAATTATAACTGGGAATATGCATTTTTTTTGTATTATGATTTTAATTCAATAATCATAACTGGATATGAAATTATTATTTTCCAAAAGTACAAATTAGTGATATTGATTTAAAGTTGCAGGATAGAAAGAGAGATCTGACATGTACAATGACGTCATTTCAAATGTCTGGTATAATATTTTCATACAAAAAATAGTTTTGCAGAGAGAGACAGATAGGTTAGCTTATAAATTATATATCTCAGTAGTTATTCAGTCGATTTTGTTACTGTTTTCCTGTTGTTATTATAATTTAGGACACTTTTGGAAAATTAATTTCAGATATTAAAACTTTTCCTTAATAGCTTCAACGACATAAAATTCTGTCTTATAAGTAAATAATTGAATACATTATTTAGCTAGCTAAATAATTGTAATGAAAATAATAATTGCTAGTCTATAATTGACACTGGCAAAAAAGTATAACCAGTGCATAAAAAAAAATATTTTAAATTTCAAATAGAGTTCTTCAACCTGCAGCTAGCATGTGCCATGGCAGATAATAGTTTTGACAGGATCAACACCGGTCGTGTCGCCCATACGAATTTCAAATTAGGCGCCGACACCCCTGAATGGATTACATTGAATGTTCTCGGGTTATTCAGTCGGATTTTGAAGCTTTGTATAGGTTTACGTTATAAAATGTATTTGTTACTTTCAAAGGATTCATAGCGAATGAATAATAAGTCACCGAAGAGATAATGCAAAAGAATAAAAATACCATCGCCGCGGCACAATTTTTATAATTTGTTGTAATAACGAGTGATTTATTTTTTATTATTCTGCTGCCTAAGAGATCGATAGACTTAAAACTTGCAGAGGGTATACCTATATTCTTCATTTATAAATAACACATAATTTAGTAACGTACTGACACAGATACCATTTGCATAATCATAAGCCAAAATATAACCTCTAAAATTTACAAAATATCAGCTCGTTTCCTAGATTTCACCTTTCTGGAACTTCCAGTAGTAAAATAAACTAAGAGCTAATACATCACAGCAGTTCTAGACTCCCTCGACATCTAGTTTCCATTTCTCTAGGTACTAACTGAGCTGGATTTCATCTGCTTCGGAATACCTTCAACGGATATTAAATTCTCTTGCAACTCTCTGATGCCACTTCTAAATGTGAGAAATATTATAGTGTCTATCTTTCTCAACAAAATATTTTACCGTGTGATTTCGATTTCCAAAAAAACATATATTTTACAGCATTTCAATTTAGACAATCTTAGGCACATAATTCACAAAACTTAGTTACACTGCTCCCAAACTAGGCTAAGAATCTATATTACTAACATCACTCACACGTCGACGCACACACATTCGCACACACATACACATACACATAACCTCACGTAACCTATTCAATGTTTTAAGTATGTATTACTTTCAGTTTTAACTTCTATAAAATTTTAAATAATTTAGTACTTACCTTACTTATGACTAGTGGGGAAGACACTATGGCCTGTACCACAATTATTAAATAGCTAGCACAGGCAATAGGGCTTTAAGCACTTTGCTTTAAGTACAATAAAGTTTTTTATATAATATACTAGCTTTCCGCCCCGCGGTTCCACCCGCGTTAAACATTTTTCCCGGGGGGATGAGTTTCTTTTTTCTCTTTGTATAAACCATCCTTGGACTTCAACGAACATACAAAAAAAGAGTTGGTTAAATTGATCCAGGCGTTGCTGAGTTATGCGCTTACCAACACATTTTGCGATTCATTTTTATATTATAAGATAAGAAATAAAAAAGAAATAATGGCAATCTGTGCAGATCGAGTTTGTGGACATGCACTATGGCACGGACGGAGGCGACGAGACGAACCCGGCGCTGGTCCGATACCACCTCGACGAGATACGCTGCTGCAACCGCTCCTCTAAGGCCGGATATTTTTTGGTAAGGCTGTTACGCTCGCGGCACGCCTAGGACTTAGGCGCGCCTGCAGAGCGTCATCACGATTATAAAGATGATGATGAGGTGCTAGTGCCGCGCGCCGGAAGACGTAGTGTGGGCAGGCCCCCCACGAGGTGGACCGACGATCTGGTGAGGGTCGCGGGAAGCCGCTGGATGCGGGCAGCGCAGGACCGATCATTGTGGAGATCCTTGGGGGAGGCCTTTGTCCAGCAGTGGACGTCTTTCGGCTGAGATGATGATGATGATGAGGTGCTAGCACTAAGCATTGAATAGAAACGCAAATAGGCACTGAACTTTTTTATAATGTGATCACAGTAACAATTCAATTTATAATAATATAACCAGTTTTAAGTCTTAAGAAAATATAAAAATACATAACGAAACATGACCGTGTGTGTCTTGAGGCAAGAAGGAAGAGATGAAGTGAAAATAAAATTGGATGATTTGACGGATAATTTACGAATGAATTTCAAAATTAAATATTCAAATTTAGAGAAAAAATGGTAAATGAGATGAGAAATGAAGTAGGAACGAGGCAACAAGGTAGGCAATGTACCTGTATTTTATTTTAAACGAGCATTTTAGGTATATATGTTTTTAGATTAAGTTGTTTTGTTTAACCTTTAGTTTAAATTATTTAAGATAAAATAAAAAATATTTATGTAAAATATCTTATAATTTTGATGGAAGACAGCTACGGATCCGTGCATTTCTGAAGTTTGAGATAGCACATAATTAGGTTTTCATACAAAAATATGAAGTCGTTTTAGTATAACCACGTATTCCAGGGCGTAATTTTCTTAGTGTAAGGCTACTGAGTTCATAGACGAAGTGCTAAAACGTGTTGCGGTATCCCAGTGGCGTACTTCAAACTTGACAGTACAAGGTCGTCATATAATACAACACATTTACGTTTACATAACGTATAGAGAAGGTATAGAGGTACTCCTGTGTAGGCGTTCACCAGAAATATGAAATCAAATTTGCACCGTTCTTTAGCGTAATACACACTGGGCCCGCGCCGGGCCGACGACCAATGTCGGTAACTTTCGAATTCTCTAATAATTATTCTTTTCATATAGGCCGCCGGGTTGTGTCGTCGGGCGGGCTGTGATGGCGGCCTCAGTGTGTATTGCGCTTTTTACCAGCTTTACCTGCTCTTGATCCTACGTTCCTTGTTGATAAGGAACACTCTATCCTTAAACATTCTTCATTTAAATTTTTCCTTAAGAAAAGCTTGGTACTCAAACACTACTTACTTTCGAATCCAAACTCACTGCATTTCACTATCTACATTCGTGCGTTCTTGCGTTCATGAATATTTCTTTTTTATAAAATTCCATATTCAAAAACGCAAATTCTTCCATGCCAGTGTCTGATCGGCGGCGACGCGTCATCCTACCAGCCAGTGTTGCCGTTCTCCATCCCTAAGGATACCTTCGAAGCCCTAGTAAGGACAGACTCGGCACAGGCCGCGCTGGTTCGCGCCTGCTACCGACTGAACGGCGACGGCACCTACCACCTCGAGAGCGATGATAAATGGTAACAAATAGCCTTACTAACTAAACTAAATGGATTCCTAAATAAACAGAGATAGACGCCTGTCAAAATAGTAATTAATTCATCAGAAATGTTTTTAAAATTAAAGTCTGAATGATAAAACGTTTGCAAAATTTAAGGCTGGTTTTTGTCATAAAAAATTAATGACATTAGTCATTAATTTTTCATAGTAGTTAAGTTCAAATAGTTCAGTAAATGCAGCATGTACTCGATCTCGCATTAAGCGCAACCGGGTGTCGAAGACATACCAAGAATTTAAAAAAGTAATATTTTTCAAACTTTAGCAACAACCTAAATCAAATTTGAATAAGAAAAACTGGTCTTATATTGTTAACTTGTAAAAAAGCTACGTCCTAAAATTAGGGGTAATTTGGCAGTCACAAAGACCAATCTTTTCTTTGTATCTCTTTAATGCTATTGTTTTCCGCCCTCTTTTTGTCTCAACGAAATTAAATGTATTGTTCGAAATCCTGCAAGAGAAAGATTCCCTTGAAATTGGTCGAAGATTTCTTTTGTAGAGATTCTCTTATTGTTTTCGGCTCACCTGTTCCAGTTCGATAATATTAGTTGAGGCCACTTTGATTATCTTTATTCGTGGAATCGCGTATTTGAGCTATAACCGAGCCATAACTATTTACGAGCGGGCTTAGGATCGAGATCCGATTACTAAGGAGGATCGTAAAATAAATAATTTGGGGATAGTAGGGTCTACTCCTCATAAATATCGTTACCTGGGAAAGTTCTATCTTTTATTGCTGCTATTGGAGACAAATGTCTGAGACCTAGAAAATTATATTTTTTTCATCGGGTTGTTCGTATTCAAATTTATTAAGGGGTATCCTTTTTTATTTTCACATTTGGACGTCTTTTAGCTTATGGTGGAAATTACAAATTAAAAAACTCAAACTAATTAATGTTCACTTTCGTTTCATTATGATAACATTATATAATTTTGGAGATGTTTTATTTTACGGTGTATTTAAAAAATATGGGTCTCAAACCTGTTTGTTTTTCATGATAATTATGTTTCTTTCCTACAGAGAAATTTAAAGTAGAATAATATGTCAATCAAAATTAAGGCACTTAATTTACCTTACCTACCAAACGTCAAAATTCATGAATCACATTTTTGCGGCGTGATTGCTGAATAAACGGTACAAAACGAATAAACTAACTAAGTAATTAACCGTACTATCTCTTCAGATTTTTTAATCAATTATTACTTTGTTTCACAAAATTAACAAATATTTATAAAACTTCGCGATTTATTATAATGAAGTGCCAATCAGTGCGGTATTATCTTACAACCTTAGCTATGCGCCTTTGATTTAATTAGCATTTCGTATCTCTTCCTTAAACTTTCATAACATTTACTTGGCTTTGATTATTCGTAATTACTTCGTTTACTGTACTAGATTGAAGACTAATATAGGCCATTTTATAATAAGGCCATTTTATATAGATGGAATAATTAATGGAAAAAGGAAACAATGATTCGGTATAACCCTATACTTTTTTATCTGTTTATTGAGTAAAGGAAACTATGTTTGAAGTAAAGTAAATGTCGTTTTATGTAAACTATAGGTTCAACGACCTTTGCGAGCGAGAAGATCAGCGCAAGCGGCTGTCGGAGGTCCAAAAGGCGTTTAACGCTTTAGCGCTTGAAGCGCTGCCGGGAAATGGAAACATCGCCAACTTGCTACGGAGTCCTGTCGAGTTGCAGTGTGAACTAGCCTTAGGTATGTATTCAATAATAGGCCTTAGTCTTTAGTGTACGAGAGTACATTATGAAATGGCATAAATATAGACAGTATTTTATAATTCCTGGAATTAATTACTTACTACTAGTAGATGGATTTCACTTGAACTGACTAGTTAGCTAAATTATGGTTTAAACATTTTGATGAAATTTCAGAATTGCTCCGAAAAAGGTCCAAATATAGTCTGTAAACAAAAAACATCTAAATTGGCTTGTCTTTATTAAATTGTCAGTAGCAAAATATTTACTTTCACTGTTAGATCAGATGTACATATTTGTAAGTTGTCCGCAAAATATGGCCTTACGTTAATCTAGAGACTGGTTTTTAGAGCTGCTGAAAACTGGGAACCACCCGAAAGGAGTGATAGCAGTTATAAGAGATACTCCAGACCTGGAACCAGACGACTCCAAGCTGACGGCGCTGGCGCAGGCGAGGCTGAGGGATCTGCAGAAGAAACTGGAATACCTCCTGCCCGAGACGCATGTCATCAGATTAGAGTGAGTAACAATATCAACGTCTTGTCAAACTACTTACTTATCCCATAAATTTAGCCACCGCACCGGCACCACGCGATAAATAGTCTTCATTGATGACACTACTCGTACCCGGCGGATTCTGGCGGCACCTGTATCATACCAAGTCTGATTGATTACTGCCATAATGAGATTACATGCGCCTGCGGGGTGCGGTGCGTGAGGGGCTATCGGGCCGTACTCTTACTGGGAGGTAAATGTCCCTCCAGAAAGTTTAGTACTATTACATACTTCTGTGCCCTCGGCCCAAAACGAGCGGTCTAGAGTTTCACGTAAAAGTTTAACAGAATAGAGCTCAGAGGCGAGTTCTGTAATTCCACACAATAGCAGATTTTCCGTACCTACTTCGGATGTTAGAGTATTCCACCTTGATAGAAAGACCATCATCCAGGGAAGAAATCAACAGAGTAGACTGACTGTTTATGGAGTGAGCGACTTGTAGCTGTGAGGCTTGTGAAAATGTATTTCACCTTGTAAAAGACCTATTTGAACCGAACAATAAAAAATCGAAGTCTTTTTAAAATTTAAAGATACTCATAAACAATATTACTACACTTATTTGATTTTATTCATTTTTCTATCTCGAAGGTTCACGATGCCTCCTAACTTTGAAAGAAAATATTTTCTTTTCAAGTAAACGTTAATTGAAAAAAGCCTCATTTTTGCTGCAAAATCGTGGCACAGGCCACTGTTGGTGACAACATAATGAGAACGTCTCAGACAGGCACCATTTACCGATTTTTATCGTATGTTGTAGCCCAATTACTGCATTACTAAGTTACTTTGTAACCTACACTGTTAGAGATGGGAATAAAACTTATTCAAATAACGATTAAATTCATTTTCGCGACGTTATGCGACGTTAATTTGAATGACCATTTTTCTGTTCGAATTAAATCACAAATCCCGCAGGCGCCGCGGGACCCTACCAGGGATGTTCGGGGGTGTTTTACATAGCGCCTAGAGCTATGACTTCTAGTTGATATTCAGTTGTTATTCAAAAAGAATTAGCTTGTCAAAACGCGTTTTCTGTATGGAGTGACCGACCAGTGGTAATGCACATCTCTACTTACTGCATTACTAAGTTACTTTGTAACGCATTGGGAATGGGCGACATTAAATTTTTATTTTAAAATGCGTAGCGTGCAGTATTATTGGAAGGGCAATTATTGTTATGCCATTGTGTGGCTTCAGTAGTGATGTGCTACAAATGCGTATCATTTTTACCCATCAATCAATCGCATGAACTATAACTTTTGAACTTCTTTTCTTCTAATTTAGTTCTCAAGCTAAACGATTTTAATTTTCTTTTTAATGTTTTATTCGTTCTTTTAGTATTTTTAGTTTACTTACTTACTGGAACAACGGAGTACTTAAAATATAGGCTACTTCTTCCGCAAATAATGTAATTTACATGAAGAAATTAAAAACAATGTTTTTGTTGAAATAAATTATAAGATTTTCAGAATCCACTACTGAAGTATGAAGTACGGAAGTCTGAATAACTGAAATATGAAAGAACGCAAGTATGACACTACACTAGTATGTCAAAAATGTGATACCACGGAAGTGCGATACAACGAAAGTGCGACTAGTATTTCTAACTAAAATTTGTCACAGAGAAAACTTATAAAATCGTAAACAAAAAATTCAAAATTTGCTACACGAATTTCTTCATCAGATTGATTTGCATTATAAAATTTTTAACATATTAATAATACAACGACCTAAAACGATTACAAAACCCTGCTCAAAGTCTTTAATAACTTTCCGACTTCCATGAAATTCGTTTTTAAATCGAAAATAGCATGACTGGCTTCGTCGAAGGCTTCATAAATCATCAATCATCATTCATCACGTGTATTCGGCCTTTCTTCTACTAAACTCATTTATCAAACCCGCGGCGCCAATGACAGTATTTTAAGCTCAACACTATGATGTGCTGTGAACGTAATTATAACACAAGAATATCGATGTGTGTGCTATCAAATGGCATATTTTCTCATTTCATATGGGTAATGGTTTACTTTCGGAATTGGCTTTGTGTTTGGTTTTAATTAGGTAACAGAATCACATAATTATGATATCTACTAGGTAAATGAAATATGAATGAATTAAAAATATAAATAATCCCATATGGGAAGACGAAAACTTTAAGCTAATACCATTCTTGTACTAACTTTCGTGAAACTTCTGGCTTTCTACTGCTGAATATTGTTGGCTTGTGTTACATTACATCCAAGGATGTTCTGAACTTAGTTGATGTCTAGTTAGTTCAATTCAAATGCCATTTATGCGACATAGATTTTTTCAAACTCTAATCGGTAACCTCAAATAAACGTACAAGTCTAAATAATTATCTTTATTTTATTTAAAACTGTCAGTTTTCCCTATTGCTGAATGTAAACCTCTTAAAGTCTCTTATTTAACTTTTCCCAGTCGAAAATCTGCAAAGAAAACTTTCAAAAAAGTTGGTTGCCACAATGGAGATACTGTTTGAAAATCTTATTTTCTTTTTATTGTTTGTATTTTAAAAGAAAATTATGTTAGGCATACGGAAAGTTTTTGGAACTGGCCACTTACAAAGAAAAAGAAGAAACAATTTTATAAGGCAATTTGAAAGTGGAATTCTTCGGAAATGTTCTCGTTCTGTCATTCAATTGTTTTTTTTCTCTATGTGGGTGGGTGGCGTGCTTTTGGTAGTAGTTAATAAACTTTATAATAAACTTATAATACAAGAATTATTCTTTAATTATCATTACAAAAAAAAAATCTTCTTTACATTACATAATCTACTTATCCTTGTGACTCAAATGCGGTTTTCGCTATCATGTAAGTTTCTAAGTCATCATCTCTACGATGATGTACGAAACCAATATTGATATAGATTGATACAAACGATTCTTGAAATAATATGTAGGTACGACTAGTGACAACTTATTAAAACTATTAAAAACTTACTTGCCTCCATCTTGCCTGTTTATTTTCTTAAACAACGTTCTAAACTCGTAATGACGTGCTATTTACCAAAACCACCATTTGACCTTAAATATTTTTGTCACCAGACCTTCGTCAGCTGACTCTTCAAGGACAGATGGAGCGTCAGACAGCGAGGAAAAGCTGGCTCCGTTGAGAGAAAAGGTGCAAGCGGTAGTCAGTGCTCTGGTTGACGAAAGTTTAAGTACTGAACCCGACCAGGGGAAGGGAAGAAAAAAGACTGTACAGGTAAATACAATTAACTGTAATAAAATCAAACAATATAAACTGGAAATATTCTTATATTCTTTAATAATTTATTGGAATAGAGTCTCGACACAAGCATCAAACAAACATTGAATTACTTCCCGCCAAAATCCTTCCTTCACATATTATCTCACCGCTTGAGGCACAAGCAGCGCACCGATGACGCCACAGATTGAAAAATCAAATCGCTAACAATTTTATTTGAAAGAACTTAGTTTAAAAAATTCTAAAAGCAAAACACGATTCAAAACTTGTGTTATATTTTTATCGTCTCAAAGCCAGTGAATAATAAATAGATGATAATAAATAAGTACCCGTATAAATTTTGGAGGTAAGTATGTAGGTATTAATCCGACTTGTTTTATAAGTAAGAAAGGTATGTTTCAAACAAAAACAATACTTTATCCCACAATCTGATAGGATTGAGATTAGAAATAGTTGCCTTTGTATCGCGCAAATTTAGTAGAGTAGGATACTTCACTTTATTCTGGTAACACAAATCGAATCTTTTGAAATAAAATATTCCTATTATAGGTATTTTCTTTTATTTGTTTTATTTTCAACAGAAGAGTTTATTTGTCTCGTAAACTAGTTGTCTCTCTAAAAAATGTGAATTTTTGAACACAAATAAACTTTGAAAAAATCAATTTCTGACTAGAGAGGCATTAATAATTATACCATTAACAGCTGATATATATGTGTCTCCGCCGAGGGTCTCGAGCCTATCCTGAGAATCAGTGTGAATAGGCCTAAGTCGACCACGCTGGCCCAGTGCGGGTTGGTCAACTTTGCGTATAACCCTAGAATTACTTCGCAGGTGTGTGCAGATTTCCTCACGATAATTTCAATCACCGTAAGAGCGTCGAAAAAACGTACGTATAAATTCGAAAATCGAAAACACTGTACGTGTTGGCGAGACTAGAACCAGCGAACATCCGAATGGAAATCATCAGCCCTAGCCACTTGACCATCGACGCTCATATTATTATATATGGGCATAATAATAGATCTTATAATATCATGGTTACTAAAATGGCATTCAGTTATATACTTTTGTATATTATGTGTATCATTTGTATCATTTATATCATCTGTGTTTAAATCAACCCTCGAATGTATTGTTTCTGTTTAATATTCTACTTCAGAAATACCACAAATCCGCTTCAAGTGATTTAACAAACACAGTAAAATTATATTTACTTGTATAATATGGGTCATTAAGCTCCCAAAGCAACTTTGTTTTTAATTAAATGGAAAAGTATAAAGTAACGAATGGTGCTCAGGCTTTCACTTACTTTGAAACTGTAATTACACGAGTACAAAAACTAAGTAATTAAAACTTTACAGCTCAGTGAGTTACAGGCGTTACAAAAGTAACTTGGTAATCAAAGCAATTAACACGTTGCTTTCCAGTAGGCAGATAAGTGTTAAAACACCCTTCAATAGGTCAATACAATAAGAAAACAAACAAATTTAAATGATTTGGTTTTGTAACCAGAAGGTACAACATAAAGCAAGCCCTAAGATGAACCTACGATCTAATAGTAAGGGTCGCGAGACGTTACATTATCAATTGTTGTACAGATCTTTGAGTGAGGCCTTTGTCCAGCGTTTGAAATCTTTTGACCGATTGATGAACTAATTTTAATATATTATTTTGTTTCAGGAAGTTTTCTTGGAACACATCACTCATCTTAGGATATGTATAGAACATAATCGTCTACATAAGGTTAATATTAAGGCAATCGAAGATGCAGCTAAGAGTATACTAAGTAATGCTAAAGAAAATTACGAAAATAGAACGAGACATCCGCCTTCTTTAGTCTATGGGCCGGATGCTTCAGGAAAAAGCACTTTATTGACGCACTTGTACTACAAATGTGAGGAAATATTTCCAAAGCCAGTGTTGAGGATAATAAGGTTTTCTGCGTCAACTCCGCGGTCGGCGTACAACTTGGAACTCTTACGAGTGATGTGCCAACAAATATCAATAATACTAAACATTCCCGAGGGCTATTTGCCGAAAGATGCAAGTTTCGACCCTCTGTACATAAACAATTGGTTTCAAAGTTTGTTACGCAGGTGTGAGGACATGGAGAATGAGATTTTGTTGATATTTATTGACAATGTGCATAGAGTGAATCCTTTGGAATGTGATATTGTTACTGGACTGTCTTGGCTGCCAATGTCGTTGCCAAGGAACGTATTCTTAGTGTGTACTAGTGCTGTCTCTCTCGAACAACTACAGTTAACGCCTGCACAGAAGGAGAAATTCAAAACGCAGAACAGTTACTTCCTCCTAGAAGCTGTTGATGAAACTCCTGACAACGATAGCTATGGAGACTATATAGATGGTGCCTTCGAAAAACTAGAGTCTGTATTTGGTTCTAAAGCGTTTAGTAAATTAGCTGGTAAGTAAACGTTGTAATCTTAGAGTATAAATAGAAAAAAATCTGGGAGGGATAGAGTAGGTACGCCTAATCGAGTATGAACCGTAAGCACGGATATGAACAGTCCGAATATCTTCAGCGCGTTCGTTTAGTATCAAATGGTTATCGGAGCTGATTATTTTTCCCGGTGAAAATAGGAGAACATTTTGAAATGTGCAGTGATAAGTTGCAAACATGACTCGAGTAACAAATCAAAAAAGAAAAATGTTATTGATTTCACCGCCCATACAAAATCTGCAAAAATTTGCTTACGCTTGACATAAAGGCAGCGGAACGATGCGCGTGCTCTATGTATATTTATTCTCTAAGGTTGTAATTATACAATCAATTCAACTCTACTCGCATTCGCATATCCTGTTTAAGTGTAGATGTTTATTTTAGAAATACAACTTATTGTAAAGCCCCGCCATATTGCGGAATTTCAATGGAACTAATTTTATAAGGGAAATTGTTGCCATAGTCGTTAAAATATACACGTGGCGCCCCTAGAGCAGGCTTCTTATTTCTTTGGTCAGGCTTTAATTTATATATGTCGGAAATGGAGACAAAACGGTGGTGGGGAAAGCAAATAAATAAAGGAAACCCGCAAAGGGCTACACGCGGAAACACACTAAGCGTGGGCGTATGCTACAATAACTTTAGGGAACGTCATACACTATCTTTTTCAGGGCTACCCCAATTTGTCATCACTATTGAAACAGACTTTACCAACTATATCGAATGTCGTTACAATTGAAACACACTATACCAACATAGACTCGGTTACTTGTTATCATGAACTATCGGGACCTAATCAATCCCTAAAAGGGGTTTAGGTAGATCCGAGCACCATCAAAATGCCATGAGGGGAAACTGGCATGGAAAACACTGAACAATTACAAACTGGCCAACCAAGGGGCCTCCCCGCCCGGACCTTATGTAACTCGACCATATTACAGTTACTCTACCCGCGGTCATGATAATAATGCCATAGCTAACACCATACGAATATCACATAACCTAGCCAACCTTGCTAGGGACACGATAATTAGATCACTTTACTCACGGTTTACAGACACCACTGGACTGTGGTACAAACAATATTCCAACGACCATTATTTCAACATACGTCCAGATCTCACATCACAAAACACACCGGACTAATACGTCCACCAGAATCACACAATATCCCTGGCACACAAAGTTATCACCGCGGCTGCAGATCTACCAAAAGGGCTCGCCCGCCCTGAGCAGCGCTATTTATGTGAGTGAACCACCCGGTCCCACTCCCGGTAGTAGGGCCTCCTGTCAAACGTCACCGCGCCAACTTCACACCGATCAACTATCGATTCTACCCTCTGATACTCGAGAAAGTAAAATAAAAACTGTCATCGATGTTTACAATCGATTTAAACTATCAATCTGGCTTCAATCTCCGACACGGCCATCCTGCGCTGACACACGTCCTCGTGTGTCCGATTCAAAACTAATTAAAGCAACATTTAATACCGCTCGGCTATTCCTGACCACATTTGGACAATCTGATCATGCCACACAGGCCATCGTTTGCCACACAGGCCATCGTTTGCCACACAGGCCATCGTTTGCCACACAGGCCATCGTTTGCCACACAGGCCATCTTTTGCCACACAGGCAGGGTGTCACACAGACAGGGCGTCACACAGACAGGGCGTCACACAGACAGGGCGTCACACAGACAGGGCGTCACACAGACAGGGCGTCACACAGACAGGGCGTCACACAGACAGGGCGTCACACAGATTCAGTTCAGGTAAAAGCGATCAAGTACCATTACAGTCACAATCACCGTGACATCACTAGTCGTAAACAGTAAACAATTTGAAAGTCAAACATGAGGTATCTTATTCGCGGTCTACGGCTATCACATAGCCACACCCATATCCATCTCCTGGACTCAACAAGTCAATTCCATGACTTCATGGTCTCTCCAAGACCCAAACACAACATAACCTCAATTAGTAAAATGAAACTCAGAACCTCACTTCCAGTTTTAAAACTTCTCATAATCTTAGCTATCTAACTTTAATGGTACTCAATCCCTCAACAACACAAAACTTTAAACGATTTCCGCGATTTCGACGAGGACCATGAATATCTACTTCGTCAGTTGCTCAGTTATCGAACACAAACCCGATAATAAAAATATCAGATTTAAACGACCTCAATCAAATGCAATAATACTGCAAAGGCTCCCAACACATCCGTGACGTCCACACCGTCACAAAACACGTGCAACCTCTATCCAGACACCACATCAACTCAACAAGCAACCTCCATCAAGTCGCCAAACTCTGCAACCTCCATCCGGTCACAACAACACAAGCCTCCATCCGGCGCCTCACATCACGCAACCTCCATCCGGTCACAACAACACAAGCCTCCATCAAGCTTGCCCGAACCCAGCAACCGATCAGATCCACCTCAGCCGCGCAAGTGCCACTCCTCGCAAAGAGCTACTGCGCATAAAAAGCAGTCAACGCGCACCTCCTACATGCTCCGGAACATCCGATGCGATTACTAGATAAGGCCCAGTCCGTCGGGTCGCATCTTCAGAGTCATTGCACCATCGCTACACCACATATTAGAAAACACTCTCAAAAAAAGAAGGCCAAACTAGTCATTGTTCGAACACTTCAAACTCATAAAGAAACAAATAAAAACAAACTACAATCTTCGGTAATACTTTGAAAAAGGAATGTCGAGTAAAGATTCCCAAACTACATCAGCTCCAAACTTCAAATCTCGAAAACAAACAACGCTTTGCCAACAAATCAAACTCATCGCTTCCAAACTACAATCATCGCCTCTATCCAGCGGATAACCCCAAATCATCGACTCCATCCGACGGACAACATTAATCATGAAAACAGAACCCCCATCACAAGATTTAAAAACTATTTACAAAAACAAAGTAAAATCACCACTCGATTATCCGATTATCATCATTATCATAGTCAGGTAAACACACTGTCTAAGTCAGTTAAACTTCGTCAAAAAGTTTGTCATGAGCGACTAGTAGCTATAGGTAGGTAAGTTCATACACCGCTTTTAAAATACAACGAACTGTAATTTTTTTTTTATTTCAAACGGCTTTGTTAATATCGTTCAATTTTAACAGATTTCGTTCCGTATTATTTTTTCAAAGAAGTGAACAAACTAATTTTCACAATTAAATCGAAGAGGTGGGTACTTTGCGCCAGAATCACGTTTCCGAACCACGTAGCAAAACGAACAATAAATCACAAAACTTCAATCACGCACGGTCTAATAGGTTACACTGCTAAAAATTTCAACCAATAATCTCCGAAAATTAGGCCAAAATACAATCGCAAAGACCTATTGTTGCAACGGGCTATCTTCCGCAAAATGTCAAACTAGGCACGCATTATTTGGCGTACAACATCATGACTACGTTAACGAAAACGATTGGTACACAAACACAATAAAACTTGACGCACCCACATCTTATTAAAATGAAACAGAAATACTAACGCACCTAGTATAAATCGGCGTGTACGTTACCCCAGAATACCGTTAAGAAAGAACATTGATTGATTCTGATTCTAACTACCACGAAAAAAACCGATTTTACTTCACTCGTTTTATAATCAGAAAAATCTCAATTAATCCATCCGATCAATCACTTCGAATATTTGACACTCAAAAATCTTGACCATATCGACAATTCGGACACAGCATACTATTTTTTTTCTACCCGCACTAGAAACGTTCAAAACGATCGAATGAAAAATAAACTTGTAAGAAATGGAATTTAAAATTTAAATTAAGTTACCATAAATCGTCAAATTCCCAACTAGTACTTACAAAGACGCACGAAAATTGAAATCCAGAAGAAGATCACAAATTATACATCAAATTCAAACACTATGGCCTAAAATGTCTCACAAAATTTGTAAACCAATTAAAATCTTTCAGTCGTGAAACTATTCTCATCCTCCGATTGCAAATCTAATCAATTGGGAAATTAACGACTTTTGCATTTTGTTTCTGCACACTTTCTTCCTACCAACGAAATTAAGAAAAGAAACGTTCTACAAACTGCCGATCATTAACCCTGTAGGCTACAGATCCTTTATCCCAACTTCTGATGTCGGAAATGGAGACAAAACGGTGGTGGGGAAAGCAAATAAATAAAGGAAACCCGCAAAGGGCTACACGCGGAAACACACTAAGCGTGGGCGTATGCTACAATAACTTTAGGGAACGTCATACACTATCTTTGTCAGGGCTACCCCAATTTGTCATCACTATTGAAACAGACTTTACCAACTATATCGAATGTCGTTACAATTGAAACACACTATACCAACATAGACTCGGTTACTTGTTATCATGAACTATCGGGACCTAATCAATCCCTAAAAGGGGTTTAGGTAGATCCGAGCACCATCAAAATGCCATGAGGGGAAACTGGCATGGAAAACACTGAACAATTACAAACTGGCCAACCAAGGGGCCTCCCCGCCCGGACCTTATGTAACTCGACCATATTACAGTTACTCTACCCGCGGTCATGATAATAATGCCATAGCTAACACCATACGAATATCACATAACCTAGCCAACCTTGCTAGGGACACGATAATTAGATCACTTTACTCACGGTTTACAGACACCACTGGACTGTGGTACAAACAATATTCCAACGACCATTATTTCAACATACGTCCAGATCTCACATCACAAAACACACCGGACTAATACGTCCACCAGAATCACACAATATCCCTGGCACACAAAGTTATCACCGCGGCTGCAGATCTACCAAAAGGGCTCGCCCGCCCTGAGCAGCGCTATTTATGTGAGTGAACCACCCGGTCCCACTCCCGGTAGTAGGGCCTCCTGTCAAACGTCACCGCGCCAACTTCACACCGATCAACTATCGATTCTACCCTCTGATACTCGAGAAAGTAAAATAAAAACTGTCATCGATGTTTACAATCGATTTAAACGATCAATCTGGCTTCAATCTCCGACATATATTATGGTGTTTAGGTATGTTCTGGTTCACCTTCGCATATTTCCAATTAAAACAAAGCTGGGGTCACGGGTGAAGCAATGGCAAAAATTAAAAAATTAAAATATAAATATTTTTTAAATATATTGGCAAAGAATTATAATATAAAGTGAAACTACAGAGTTTTTTATAATACTATCAATAGCATAGAAGAAAATAATTGTACTAACCCGTACAGAAAGAAAATTTCCGCCCGATAGCTCCCCACGCACCGCACCCCGCAGGCGCCGCGGTACCTGGGGTGTTCTGGGGTGTTTTACATAGACTGTTAGACAGTGTTTGTTCTACAAGACAGTGTTTGACTTGTAGTTGATATTCAGTTATTTTATGGAGTGTCCGACCTGTGTCAGTCAATCTCGTAATGCTCGAAAAGCCATTTCCTGAATCTGTCGTCATATTTCAGGTTACGTGACATGTTCCGAGTTCGGTTTATCAGAATTGGAGCTGCTGGAACTTCTGATGCCGACGAGCAACAGCGACGCCGTCATCAACCTGAAAGAAGCCAACTTCAATTTTTCTACTCTATGCGTCGCTAAATATTTAATGAGTGAGTAATGTGATACTAATATAAAAGGCCCTAAGAGGGTCCGCTATTTGGATAGCTATCGGCAGTTGAAGCCTGAAGACTTCCTTGTACCCTAATAATTAGAACGTGAAAGTAAACTTTATAAATCAAACTACAGAACAGATTTGATTTGATAAATTTGGAGTGGAGATAGTCTATGTGACCAGATAGGCTCCTTTTTTCTGCCGTAACGCTGCCGTATTGTGAATGTGTGAAAATAATTCGAATTTTCGGTTTTTTCTGAAAATATTGTACGAAAACATTTTCAGGGTGAACAAGAAATTCAATGAGTTTATTTTTGCTCTCCTTTGTTTGCTGTGATGTACTGAAAAAGCAAATATCTTATTTTTTTCAATATTCCCTTTTTATTTTTTGTATTTTACTTTAAGTCGGACGATGTTTTGATAATAAGTTTAAATTTTACGAAGGAAAAAGGCATACACTGAATGAATAATAAATAAAAGTGTTCTCTGGATTAATTGACTGATTTGTATACTTTTAAGAAGAGTTTTGTAGAAAACATTATGGATAAATGTCTGAGTAACATTCGTGGGTTCAGGATATTAAATGTAGTCTGAATAGACTCTGCCGTTTGTCGGCAGGAAATTAAATGCTAACGTCCACGGCTTTTATGTAACTAGTGCTATTCTATAGTTGTAATGAAGTTAACACCATAATATTAAAGTCTCCCTAACAAATAACAATTTAACTTTTACGGAGAAGTAGCATTTTGGTTGTACGCCTGCTTAAAAAACCATATTTCGGTATAGGTATAGGGTGATATGTCCGTGTGAATTGCGTTACACGAAGCTACAATTTTCAATTTACAAAAATAATTACAAAATTTACAAATAGCATGTAAAATTTAGTTTATTTCGTTGTCGATATGACAACAATTGAGTGGTACACATTTGAAGTTAATTGGCTACGCAATGATCATCAAATTACTTATAAATATTATATTCGGTTTAATGTCCCTCCAAGTATTTATAGTTCTCTCTTTAACTCTATTGTGTTAAAAGTCGTCTTCGTATCGGTAGAGTAATCACCGTTTCCACCATCCCGTTTCTGACCGTTCTTACTGTTCATCATCATCATTGACAGCTCATATAATTATGTCCCCACCGAGGGGCTCGAGCCTACCCTGAAATCAAGGTGAATAGGCCTTAGTCGACCACGCTGGCCTAGTGCGGGTTGGTCAACTTTACACACAACCCTTGAATTACTTCGCAGGTGTGTGCAGGTTTTCTCATGATGTTTTCCTTCATTCTAAGAGCGTTGAATAAACGTACACATGAATTCGAGACTTAACTAAATGCTAAATGGATGTATTCCGCCACTTGGCCATCGACGCTCAGAATATTACAATATATTGGCATGATAATAGATTTTATAATGTCATGGTTCTACAATTGTATTAAGTTACAGATCAAAATAGAAATAAAAATGTATGATATACTTATTGTATGTCATGTATGTTTACTTATAATTTGTATCTACTTATAGCGTCTGTGTTTAAATCAACCCTCGAATTTCCGCGAACTTCTAAATGGAAGTCAACGGCCCTAGCCACATGGCTACAGATGCTCTCACTGTTACCAAACTAAAATCACTCATTTCTCGCCCAGAACCCCTCCTAAGCGAGAACGTGGTGTCAGGCCGCCTGACGTGGCGGTGGCGCGCGGCCGCGGCGAGCGCGCGCGCAAGGCGGCGGTATGTGCGCGTTCAGAGCGCGCTGAGGGATGCGCATTCTGACCTGGCAGCTTTACACTTCGCCAGCTTTCTGCAGGATGCTGATGATACCGACACTTCTGAGGCGCAGGAACCAGGTATATTAGCGTGAAAAAATATGTACTAGCGGGAGTCGCGTTGGGGCAATCGTCAAACATTATCATTTTGTGGCACTTTTCTTATTTTTTATTTTTATATTAAAACTAGCGACCCACCCCGGCTCCGCACGGGAAAATAGTTATTGTGGGTTATCCTTAAGTATATTACGCATGTATTATACATATAAACCTTCCTCTTGAATCACTCTATCTATTAAAAAAACCGCATCAAAATCCGTTGCGTAGTTTAAAAGATTTAAGCATACATAGGGACAGAGAAAGCGACTTTGTTTTATACTATGTAGTGATAATGTAGGCGGAATCACTTGATTATCCAAAAATAAATATGATTCATTATTCAATTATATTGTATTATATTCCATTTTTCGGAAGGCACGTAAAGCCATTCATTTCGGTTAATATCTACCAGGAATTCTATAAAAAGTGGTTCTCTCTAAAAAGTTGTTCAGTTTCATGATTACTACCACTATGTTGCGGATAAACAACCAGTTAAATTTTGTTAAATTGAACGTATCCATATTATAATGTTTTATAATAATTAAGGATTGAGTGAACGCAACAAATATTGGCGAATGCAGCGCCACCTACATGTACTGATTAGAAGCGTGTGACAATCAACTGCTCCTGTAAAATTGTGCGCCTTGTCTTGCTACTTTACTGAAATAAAGCCTGTCTGTAAGTTTCGCAATACAATGTTTTATTCTCTAACCAAAAGACACCCTGAACACATACTTTTAATAAATTTCACGGTGTGTACATGCCACGAAACCAGAAGCCGTTAAACCAGAAGGTATTTTTTAAAGTACCTTTATTCAAATAAAATCAACATGGTACAGATATACAGGGTTTTCTCTTTGATCAGGTTGCGTGGACGACGATGACGCGTTGTTAGACTCGACCCCCTTTCACTCCGGCACCCGCACCGCCGCCGCGTTCACCCAGCGCCACGTGGAGGAATCGTGGCTGCACCTCCTATTGGCCGGAGACTTCTCCAAGCTCAAAGACCTCACTGTCTGCAACTTCGACTTCTTGCTCGCTGCTGTGAGTACTGTAAGACCGACGCGGTCTATACTATAAATTAAAGTCACGTAATTTACTATAGAACATTTACTACACACGAAAACGCCTACGCTACATCATTTAAAAAACGATTTACTTTATAAATTCCTGTGGAACAAATTACACATAGGACTCTTAGGCTGCTTTTCCACCAGAGCTGTGCGAGATAGCTAAGCGGTGTACGAGGAAAAAATCCACCTATAGAATCACTAGGCTAGGAAAATGAAATGATTCTATTGGTGGATTTTTTCCTCGCACACCGCTTAGAGCTACCTCGTACAGCTCTGGTGGAAAAGCAGCCTTATGCCTGGTCCACATGTGCGTTAAGAGTGAGCGCGGTGATTTGTATCTCATTCTAACGTATAACTGCGTATCGCTCTGTTTGGCGATTTAACTTATCAAACAGTTTTTGGTAAAAGACTGTTTTACAACTTTACCGCGAAACCTACACGCTTAGAGTATATTAAATAAAAATGTGGTATTTATTGATACTCTTAGCCTACACGATAAGTATACCACTACAACAGATTATTCAATGCAAAACTATCAAAATAGTGTAATTATTCAGCAGATCTGTATGTGTTATTAATATCATTTACATTTTCTCAAAAAACCAATACCCTTAATTTCTTAATTTACTTAAGAAAGCTGATCCAATTTGCATTACTTTTTAGTCACTTTTCATTTGTGATACAATGGTCTCAGTAATGTTTATAGGAAAAGAAACGGGTAAACGGGAAATTTTAGGATATCACAGGGTAACTACTAGAAATTTCCAAACGTACAATTTTAATCGAACTGAGGAGACTCAATTCAACTCCTTGTGCCTCTAGTTTCCCGGTGCTGTCTGCCTGTGGGATGCATCTAGGTCGGCGCGGTCGGAAATAGACTAGCTCTGATAGTCGTCGGACCAAATATGGACCAAATTGTGTTCTACTTCGTGAACGCTGCGCTGACCGCGTTTTGGGGTCAACAAAAGTGCCATTGTAGTCAGACCAACCCGAAAACACAATGCCACCTCTATTCGTTAAGTTTTCTACTTTATTTTTATTTGGTGTCACAAAATTGTAACAAATTTTCAAAAAAATATAGAGTTTTGCTGGACTTATCTATTAGAATGTATGTATCTTATATAGTTATTGATTAAAATTACTGAACCCTGCTTTGGTTTTTGGTCGACTGAGATTGGTGAGCCTGTTATTTAAATAAAATACGATATTCTAAACTTTGCAGACAATTCTGTAAGTCATCCAACAAGATCACTTAACCTTAGGAAAATTTAATTAAATTAACCACGCACACATAACACACACACTATTGCCACGTTTGGCAACACACTAACACAGTTCTAAAAAAACTCAATTGTCTGTACAGGTGCAAACAGTAACGATATCCTACCTGCGCTGTATCCTGGAGCACGTCCGCTGTTATATCCTGGACCGAGACGTAGAGTTGGTTTACGGAGCCGTGAGGAAAGCCAGCGATATCCTCACCAGGGATCCCATGCAGCTGGGCGCTCAGGTCTGTAACCCTTATAGCTTCTATCAAATGAGCAAATGGTGACCAGACTAACAAGAACTTTTGTCAATGCATATTCGTGCCTTGATAATGGTATTATTGCTACTTCTCGTAGCATGTTGCTACGTCTCGTAGCACATATTATTGCTACGAGATATTATATTATAATTTGTGTTTCCTTATAGGTACTGTTAAGATGCTTCGTGCAGTTCTTTCATGCAATATTTTCGTTAAAAAAAAAACCTTCTAATAAATACATTAGTGCGAGGCGATCGAAGTTCAAATTTGTACATTTCGAATATAAAACAACTAAGTACCTACTTGGATTGTATTGAAAAATTACTCCCCAGAGCATTATTATTATTCTTAATTATTACAGTTTGAGAAAAAAAAGGAAATTCAAGTTGCAAAAGAATCGTATACCTTTGCTATTTTATGACATTACTGCTCTCTTAATAAAATGTTTGAGTGGAACATAATCTTTATTTTCCCCAGTTATTTCCATGTTGATAAGTATGTAAATGTATTTACCAATTTCAATTCCACCTTCAATGCGATATTCGATTGTTTTTCTCGCGGAATAGTGAAGCTTT
This sequence comes from Teleiodes luculella, assembly GCA_948473455.1. Classification (NCBI taxonomy): domain Eukaryota; kingdom Metazoa; phylum Arthropoda; class Insecta; order Lepidoptera; family Gelechiidae; genus Teleiodes; species Teleiodes luculella. The sequence continues at coordinate 4,603,372 of OX419588.1, read as the reverse complement.
TTGTCTTACATGAAGCCGCGAAACACTTTTTGTTTTGTTTTAAATTCCAAACTGATTTTTAATGTTTGGTAAATTTCAACGGATGATACAAATATAATGTAGTGTTAAATTAAAAGTAAACTACCTACATAATCGTAACATCATTATAAATTCGAGGAGATAGTACAAAATTTAATACTCTATTTAAGGGAAAAAATAAATAAGGCGTAACAAACTGCGAAAAATATATAAGGCATATCAAATACCTATAGGTAATATCTAGTCGTAATCTTAAGTTAATGTTCCTTTGTGCAAAGAAACAATACTAATAATATTTACCGTATCTAATCATCGTAGCATTATGCTACGACGCACAGCTACGAGTATGTACTACGTCTCGTAGCACGTGCTACGAGGTATGCTATGCCAATAATAGAATAGAATAGAAAACTCATTTATTCACTGTAAATATACAATACACAACAGACTTTCTTATAATAATGTCAGTCAGTCGAAGCCTGCATTTTGTAATTGATTCGCGTATATTTTAATTATATTCTAAAATTAACGTCATAAAATGAACGTATTTTATACTACGTATAAAAAAATACAAAAACATCACCAGACTTGAAAGTGACCGTGATGATTTTGTCTTATTAATTCAAAAAACAAAATGACTATCAATTTTTTTTATTTTTAGATAAGATTGAAGCCCTTTGTATAAAAAAAACAACAATATGTAACGTATCGAAGGGGCTGTTCGTTTCGTGTACTCAGTGAGCCGCGAAACGAATGCTCATTCTTGTTCGACTTTATCACTTACTCCTCTTATTTATTTACGTGTCAGGGGTTCCACGAAATGTATTTATTCTTCACGGTTCTCGGTATGTCTTCGGTATTTTCTCGGGTTACTATCGCCTTTTTTGTATTGAAAATATAGCAACAAGTTATTTGTATCATTGCTGATATACTGAATTCAAAGGAAAATAAATAGCCCTAACATTATTGTATCTAGTTTTCATAGAATTGTATTGTAATGGATGGAGTAGGCAGACTGAAAAATTTTAACGGAAGAAAACGTTGAAAAACAACAAGAGCAGAATTTTTGACATTCAAAAAATCACTAATGTTTGATGGACCTTATGCATAATAACGACACTTACAATATAATTTAATAATTACTGCTTACTGAATTAATAGTTATTTACATTTTTAAATCGATGTGAAAATTAATAATATTGCTCGGTTAGGGACCCGAACCCATATCTCCTTGGCTATCCAGACCAACTTAGGTTCCGTCATCTGTTTAAAAAGTAAGCAACTAAAGATTGATAGTTAGTAGATAGTTTTAAATAGTTATAATTTTGTTCGTAGATCATTGCCTGGCTGCGTCCGGCGGTGGCGAGGCGAGGGGTTCTAGCCACTCTGGTGACGTCAGCGATGGCTTGGTGTGACGGCTACGACAAGCCTCTCCTGGTACCTCTAAATGGATGGTGAGTACGAATCCGAAACCGAGTTCCGACAAGACTCTGCTCCGACAAAACACAAAACCTAACCTAACCTACTGAACTTGTCGGAGTAGTGTCTTGTCCGAACTGAGTCTTGTCGAAATACGGTAATTAAACCGGTGAGTACACTCAATTTGTCATGGTCCAAGCGATAGAGAGACTTATCTAAACCAAACTACTCGTTAAATATTTTAGCTACACATGTGTGATACGAAAATAATAGACAAACAAAAGAATTATCGAAATCGCAGCCTTAAATTCACAGCTCGACGTTTGATTTTTGTTTAACAAGCCGATTGAAGAAGTTGTAATTTTTCCAGCATTAGAATCTTTTATGCTATGTTACAAGAATTTGGTGTTCAGTTTTCGCTTGTCGATAGGTACTTTTGTTTTGTTTTAATTATCATCCGGTTCTGCTATGATCTTATGTTTTTTGGGATACGTGTCAAAATAAAGCTACCACGCATAGAAGGTTCAATAAATACTATAAAGATCAAGTAATAGATATTATGTTTAATTATTTGGATTGGATCGAAAAACTACTGAATGTAAGGAATTTACTTTTTAAACTCTCTTAACATCTCTGGTCACTAAGCGGCGTTTTTACTAACCCAATAAAAGCAGTTCAGAAAACTACTTGAAAGCAAAGGCCCCACGTCCAATCTGGCCAATTCCGGCGTAATCACGTGGCAACACTGGTAACTACAAATGAGGCAAGGGATTCGGCCACATTGATCCTAGTTCGAGTTAGCCGGCCGTTGTTCCTTTCATTCAATTTGCCCGCCACTTAACCCGACCGCACCTGTGGTCTCCACACGAACTTGCAATGTACAGGACGATATATTTTTATGGGTATCAAAAAATATATTTATGTATCATTAGTTTATATTTGAGGGTATCCTATTGCAAATATATATTCAACATCAATAAACACAACAACCCTGAATAACATACGATCATTATAAATTTGGGTGAAATTTGCGTCGAGACATTTTCTTTTTTTCATTAGGAAAACAAACTCCAAGGATCTCCACAATGATCGGTCCTGCGCTGCCCGCATGCTCGCAAAGTTTTGGTTAACATACATTAATAATACTGTAAGCTAAAACAGTTTTCGCTACCAAATATGTATGATACATTCTTAAAACAACATAACATGACAATGATTTAAAGACATTATTTTAAGCCGAACCTTACATCCTGTTACATACAATTATCAACCAATACAAATTGTCTACTATTACAAAAATAATTGTTATTATATTATTAATAGCATCCTGTATGTTGGTAGCATGGTGGTAATATCCTTCCCTGCACCTAAATAAACACTCGTTGATATTTCGTACGTGCGAAAAAGAATTGCGGTTTTTGTTTTATTATTATACAGAAAAGGTTACATTGGTAGCTTGATACTACTTTTTTTGAAGTCAATGCGGACCTTCCGTACGCGGGCCTTCCATTCCGGTACCTACGGAAGGTCCGCGTTGCTCTAAGGTCTTATAAATAACATAGGAAAATGGTTTATTTAAAAAAACGCTTATTTCTCTAACGACCTAAAATATATTTTTCTCATATTTTTTTTGTTTCTTATTGAATTGAAATATAATTTTCAGTATAATAAGTATTTCTTTCATTTTGCTTTTTTTTGTCAGTCGTAATATTACAATCAGTAGTAATATTACAAATCTAAATTTATTGTACAGGCTTCAACCACCAATAGCGTCGACCGTCCGAGTGGTATCAATAGGGTCTGCCCCGCCAGGGTCCGGAGCTAAGCTGCTGCAGTTAGCACCTTCGGGGCAGCACCTGGTGTTAGCCCCCGCTATCGGGGATCCCCAGCTCTGGCACGTCATGTCCAACTCTAAGGTTCACACCTTTAAAGGTAAGCAGTAGTTGGCAGTTGCTCGTTATTTAAATAGTTTTCGTAAAATAAAACACACACGCGCGCATCGCGCACACACAAATTTGAATACTAAGACAACACAAAACATAGAAAACTAAATAAAATAATTAAAACTTGTAATTACATAACATAATTACGTGACCTTTCCCTTCAGGCGGTCACTGACCATTTCTTATTGTGACTTCTTCACCCTTCAGGTAACAATGCCCGTACCCGCCGCCGGGGGAGCGGCCAAAATCAAAATCAAAACTAATAATCAGAGACGGAGCTCCTCAGGCTTCGTTTCCTTTACGATGTTTTTCCGTATCAACGCGCTAGGCCTAGGGTCGAGGCTATCTCCCCGCTCCTAGACTAGAACCTTCCGCTCCCCCGCAAATCCGGTGAAGCTTGATTTGTCGTACTTTTTCGATACAAGCATAGGTCATACATATCATAAGTGACATCTTCTATATATGATGAGTTCTGTATTCGACCACCATTTGCTGGGCACAATTCGAATAAAAGAGACTATTTCTGGACCCAAGAAGACCAAGAAGGTGCCTTCTGTTGTGTCTCTGTATTGCAACAACCACACATAATAAATAGCGTTCACACGGCCTAGGCTTACGGAGCACTTTTTTCCGATAGGCTTCTGCCTGGAAAAATAGCTGTGGAGTTTTACAGGTAGGTTTAGGATTAAGAACTGAGGCTAAGGGGAAGGGTTGTTTATACTTGTATAAGTTGGATACGCACCTTTATCTAGCATGACATTCAATCATTTTAACGGAACATGGCGTGTATAGGTATAGGCGTGTATACTCACATTAGTTTTATGAAACATGACTTCTGTAAATTATTCAGTAATACGTGGTAATACTAATAAAAAAAGTATATTTATTTTTGTTTAGTCCACTGCCATAATTACAAATTCATTTATTCAAATATTCATCATTATTTGGGCCACAGGACGTCATAAAATATTATAACATCAAAATCCTGTAATTTAAAAAGGGTATTTGGTTCTACCGCGGCGTAATAAACGAAAGACAAATTAAAAGCTTCGAAAGTCTACGCAGAATAGCTGACAGGAAATTGAAAATTATACAGTCACTTTCACAGCGACGTTAATTGACTAAGTTGGTCTGGCACATAATATCAAAACGAGTCTGCTTTTAGTTATGTTTATTTTGCAAAGGGCAGCGGTCCCTTGTTCCTGTTAGCCTGGTCAACGCCGGTCGCTTTGTGGACTATTTAATCGGGAAATTAGAAGGTTTAATATTCTGTGTTCTATTCTTCAACTGTGTAACTTTTGTTAGGAATATTGTTTGGTAATAATGAGCATTCACAATGCGTAAAATGACCAATACTAGGCATGCTTTCTTAGTCATTGAGCTGCCTATAGCTTCTGCCATGGCTGATGTATGCAACGACTACATCTAACCAACCAACGGATTTACGTGCCTTCCGATGCACGGAATCGTCTTCCTTTTTTGACAATCAAATTCAGTCTGCAATATCTTAAACAAAATGGAGAAGTCTCACAAAGTGATATTGGTTCGAAGATGCCCAATGGGGATTTCAACCTTGAACCTCCGTAACTATCTCCTACACTTTCTCCTACATTATATCCAATCAGTTATGCGTATAATATCATCGCTAGGAAGTAGGAATAATAAATAACTATGTAGCAACACTCTGCAGAACAGTGTAAAAAGAGCAATGTTGTATATTTTACTCGTATCATCAACGGTGAATTTATCAAAGTTCTTTATTTGTTGAGTAGAGAAATTTCGTTAATTTCATGGACAGCCTGAAATTTTCATCTTACGTAATCAAATCATCAAATTACGAATGCCTAGTAATTTTATAAAATTTAATTTTAAAGTTATACTCGTATGTACAGACTTATAACAATATTTTAGCCCCATTTGCATAAAATATTAATTTAGAACTGAATTGATTGTATTTTCGAGCTTTACAGAAAGATTAACGTAACTATCCTCATTGCACTAACGCAACTTCTCATCGAAATTCTCCTCTAAAAATTTACATAAGCCTTGTACAAATCCCCAAATCCCCACATACAACTGCGTCTAGACAAGCAAACATTAATTCGGCGCACGTAATGTAAACCGCAACTCGTTTGGACTCAGCGTTTACATATTTACAAGGGACTGACCTCACCTGGGCTACCCTAAAACAACGTTTGTTACGAGCTCAAACTAATTACTCTGACCGCCTAAACTACAGTTCTTGTACCCACCTACCGATGATTCAAGGTAAAACACAGGTATTTTATATCACCCATTTCGCAATTGTAATTGAACTGAGTAACAGTTCTTCAACTTTATAAAATCGTTAAAATTAAGGTGGCAATTGACCACTGCCTTGTAAAGGTTTCAGAGCCCATTTCCCCACAGAGGGGCTCGAGCCTGCCCTGAATCTAGTTAAATAGGCTCTATCCAACCACGCTGGCCCAGTGCGGGTTGGTCGACTTTACATACAATCTGTGAATTTAGTATTTATTTATTAAGACAACGGCCATAGCCACTTAGCCACCGGACGCTCTCATCCAACTTTTTTTCCTCTCCACTAGATACATCATTAATTTCAAAGGTCTTATACAACATATCACATTTCACTCTTTTATCTCTTCACTACATCATTTCAAAGGTCTTAATATACAACAATCACTTTTCAATTAATTTTGTAATTTAATTAAAATTACTACGACTAGTTGGGTACTTTATAACACGTTCTTTGTGGAATTGCTTACTTTGGTAAGCAAATAAGTACTACTCTATCAAGCAACCCCTGAGGAGTTTCTCTACCATTATTAATTACCATAATAATTGGTTTTAAATTAAACTTCGATTTAGTTTTTCTCTTCTACAAATATTCATGCAGACAATGAAAAAAGGTGACGAAATTGTCAAATAAAATTATCATTTTAATTTGAATTTTAGGCAGTACAAATGTTTTTTTTTATTACATCATATTCCAAATTCTTCAATGCTCTATAGTAAGATTATTGTTGAGAAAATTTTATCGATCTTTTCTATTCATTCATTACAAATAGGAAAAATGAAACAAAAACAGATATAAATATGAGAATTGTAAAGAACGTAAAAATTAACACTAAACCAGCGACTACACTAGCAACCCTATGACTAGATTTAGTTTAGTTTTACTTACACAGGTCACTCGGGCAAGATCCTGTGTATGTGTGTGACAAGAGAGTCACAGTACCTGCTGACGGGGTCTGAAGACACCAGCGTTATCGTATGGGACCTCCATACCCTGGCTGTCAAAACTAAAATACTGTAAGTAAAGTAAATAAACATATGGAGCTAAGATACACTATTTAAACATCTTACACACGGCCATCAGTTCCCAAACTAAGCAGGGGCTGTACTTGCTTGCTTGCTTAACGTGTGGGTTTCGAGGTTAACTTACCTGCAAACCCTGGTGTCGGAATTGTTGAGCCGCCTTAGGCTTCCGACATGGCTCATAAAATAACGACTACATCCGTAGATAGTAGCCGGGACCAACGGCTTTACGTGCCTTCCTAAGCACGGAATCATCTTTCTTTTCGGACAATCAGGTTCAGCCTGCAACGTCCTAACCAAACTAGGGAAAGTCTCGCAAAGTGATATTTGTTCCACGGATCCCCACCGGGATTCGAACTCGGAACCTCCGTAACGCCAGACGAGCTTTTGACCACTCGACCATGGAGGTTGTTAGCTGTACTATGGGTGTTAAACAACTGCTGAGACTATGCAATACAAGTTTATATGTATAATACATGCTTAATTTACTTAGGGATAACCCACAATAACCATTTTCCTGTGCGAAGCCGGGGCGGGTCGCTAGTCGTCTTATATTCAGAAAATATCTTTCGTTCCAATATTCCTAAGAAAACATTTTTAATTATATTCAATTTATATTTTCAATATCACCGCTCTTGTTTATTAAATCATTTCAAATGAAACCGTTTTCGAAACAGCTAAAGTTTAAATTGATTAACCAACCAATAACGATAAGTCAGCTCTTCTCCTTTGACCTTTTAAACCGATTCCGGTCCCAAAAGAATGTCAAAAGCCACTAGACTCTAGAGCTATAAACTTGGAATTACCAATTAAATACCGGCATTCCTTTTATTCTGAACTGAAGCCGGAACCAACGACGACGGCTATTTGACCAACAATTTCTGAACAATCTGGTGTTTTCATACACCATCCATTACTATCAAGCTGTTGTACCTGGTTGAATCAATTAGTCTTTCCTAAAGTTTATGAGTGTAGATAGCGTTCTAAAACTATATCAACCCAACGTTTTGAACAAAGTGTTTTGGTTATTTCTAGATAATTACAATTAATACAGTACAATATTTATAGCGCAACTAGCTGTTCGCCCCGCGGCTCCGCCCGCTCTCAAGGGTATGAAAAGTAGATGTTGGCCGATTCTCAGACCTACTGAATACGCTCACAAAATTTCATGAGAATCGGTCTAGCCGTTTCGGAGGAGTATGGGAACGAAAACTGTGACACGAGAATTTTATATATAAGACTAGCTGTCCGCCCACGGCTACGCCCGCGTTGTTTTTTTTTTTTTTTTGGGGATGATAAATAGATGTTGGCCGATTCTCAGACCTACTGAATACGCTCACAAAATTTCATGAGAATCGGTCTAGCCGTTTCGGAGGAGTATGGAATCGAACACTGTGACACGAGAATTTTATATATAAGATATAGACAAATACTGCAATTTTAGTTTGAACAAAGCTTAATTTTAAAAAATACATTGTCTTTGCGGATTTTAAGGGTCACAGTACAGACACAGGAAAACGGGATGATCTGTGAGCTTTTATGCAACTTTTGACACAGATGCTCCTGTTTCCTATGTGTCAGATTGCATATAAATTCCCGTGTAGCCTCGCTTTCTATTGTGACGTGTTCCGCTTCTGGTGCATAAGCATACTCTCTTCATTTTTAGTATAAAAATAATCAAAAGGTATTTATGCTTGTGATTAATTGATGTTTTTTTTTAATTTAAAACTTTGTCGTCGAAAAATAGAATGAAACATTTTGTAAAACCTGATTTCGAATAAAAAACCCTTTGAATTTCGCACAGGGAACACATCGCTCCCGTGTTGTGTGTGGCGGCCATTGTGAATCGTTCGCTGGTCATCAGCGGGGGCGAAGACTCCGCCATCATCGTGACGTCACTCGTCGACGGAGCTCTGGTAAGTGTTCTTTATTTTGCTTGAAAAAGCAAAAAATATAGATTTCGTATTTGTTATCTTCATTGACATAAAAGACATACCTATGTGCAAGTGTAACGTCAATTTCTTACTAAATATACTCTACAAAACATGGTCATATTCGTTTTAGTGAAAACATTTGTAAGAAAATGTATAGACAACAAATTGATGCTTAACAGAATATACGTTAGTACGTTAAATTCTCTAGTAATTTCCTTAACAATTTTCACTACATTAATGGTCTTAATAGTATTACTTCATTTAGTAAAGTGGAGAGAGGCTCTCTACATTCTGGCCCGAGTGCTGTACATACCAATATCTATATTGCACTTCTACTGAGCTTCGTAGCCTTATATTAAGCTTCTAATAGCGGGAGTTACATACCTTTACATCTGCTTGATAACAGTAGGGAAGTGAATGTACGATTCATGCGTAATTGGATTACCTATTATTGATTAAATACTTACAATTGTTCATTTAATTGTTATTCGTTTAAGTCTGTCGTGCGTGATCATATCTTATACCAAATCAAAAATGGAATAGCTAATTTCGTTCACGATATCTTAGAGTTAATAATATTAATAAAAATGTTTCATTCTTTAGACAGTTTTCCAAAGGCTCTTCAACCAATCAAACACACTATATAATCATAAGAAATTTTCAGAAACAGTTCAGTTTTCAGCTATGAGTGTTACAGTACGTGCGCGAGTTGAATGCAGTCGGCGTTTCACTTATTTGGGTTAATAGAGCTATACGTAAGATATTTAAATAAAACTTATTACCTACACATTCTGTTACAAGAGCATAATATAAAGAAACAATAATATTCTACTAAATTACATTTTAAATTACATTATTATAAGATATATCGAGAAAGAAAGTTAAAACGAATGTATTTAACTCGCGCACGTACTGTATGTAAACTGAGCAACTACAATTTTATTGTCTTCGTATATAAATATATTTTCTTCCACTTAATCCCGCCTACGGTAATAATTGTTTTATGATGGTGTAAATACCGTCATACTAATATTATATGAAAGTAACCGCACAACACACGCCAAGCATCAGACAGTTGCTTTTAGCTTATTTTTTTCTTAAGCATTGAACAAAAATTATACTAGCGTACATAGAAACGACACCGTGAACCACACTCATAGTAATATTTGTGCCCGTCACTAGGTTTCGCTCAAAGCATTTGTCTTTATGTTTTTCTCCATTGATACCAAGTTGGCGCACAGAGTGTATTCGAGGTATCTTCTTTAGTACTTGTACGTAATTCCTCAATGTTCTTAGGTTACAAAACTGGACCACCATCGCGGCTCAATAACCGGCATCAAAGTGATCCAAGACGGCGAGATTCTGGTGACAGCTTCACAAGACGGCACCGTTTGCACTTGGAACGTAGACAACTTCACTCTTCTAAGTACCATCAGTGCGGGAGTGCCAGTGCACGCCATGGATGTTACTGATGACAACGTGTTCCTCATCACGCTGCAAGGAGACAACGAGCTGCATTTGAGAACGTTCATCACTGGCACGCACTTGCATGTCTTGAAGAGACATAAGGCTAAGGTAAGCTTACAGAGAAAGGACTTACACGACAGTTATTTCGAGTACATTAATAATGAAAAAAAAACATTGAGAAAAATAATTTTTTGCTTATCTCTATCTGAAAAGGATTTTTTTTATGAAACTGCTATATTGCAGGGAAAGCATCATTCGTATTTTTTAACTACGGCAGTTCACAATAGGAAATAGGCTTTTCGTAAAATGTGCCGAGTAGCAAAATATTCCGTAGGTACTTGTAAACAATGTTGACTATACTACTAATTGGAAATCAACAAGTATCTCTGTTTATATAGTTTTGGTAATAAATGTGCCCTCTTATTTAATATAGTTCAATGTAAATTAATAATGTAAATTAATTATAAATCGTACTTTTGAAATTAAGGTACTCACATTATGTAAATCAAACAAATATCTCTATAATTTTCGATAAATAAACGCTCAGTAATCATTTTAATAATACATTCTCAAATTCTAAAGACGCTCCCTCTTACCTTTGATCTTAAAGTGCTGACGTAGAATTATTGGCGTTTAGCACTAATAATGAGTAGGTACTCAGACTCTGAGCTTTCCTTTGAACAAAACCATAGACTTGTAAACGCACGTATTTTTCAACTTCGACCCTTCCCTATAATTGAGGCTCCCCAATTGCTTCTAACTCTTACTTACTTCTTACTAACGGAAATAAATTGCCGCCAATTTCTAGGAAAGCACCTTTGGTCGGTTTTCTATTACATTAGCAGGGGTATAAAAGTGAGTGGTTAGCCAGCCATTTGTACTGCGGATTTTGCCAACTTTCCGCAGTTTCCACGGCGAATTTTCTTTCCGGTCCTAGGATGTCGGGCTATAAATTTCACGGAACAAAGTTGCTGTCTACACGACCCAGATCTTTGTTATTTTTGCTCTTTTAAACATTGTATTGTTCCTCTACAATGTTTTACTAAACTATAACATGGTACAAGTATTAAAAATGTTACCTAATTTTTTACGTTTCGGGTTGTACAATTTTTAAATGGTTTATCAAAGATTTTATGTAAAATAATGGCAAAATGTAAATTTAAATGAAGAAAATCGTAATTTAACTTTCTCTCCCTTGAAAAGGAGGTGTTTTTGTAATCTCCACAACTAGTTAGCACGTGAATTGCGAGTACGTGACTGACTATTGGTTGGTAAAGAGCATCGGTGGCCAAGTTGCTAGAGCCATTGACTTCCATTCGGAAATTCGCGGGTTCGAAACTCGGCACGTACCAATGTGTTTTCGATTTTTAAATTAATATGTACGTTTATTCGACGCTCTTACGGCGAAGGAAAACATCGTGAGGAAACCTGCACACACTTGCGAAGTAATTCAAGGGTTGTGTGTGAAATTGACCAACCCGCACTGGGCCAGCGTGGTCGACTAAGGCCTATTCACCCTGATTTTAAGGTAAGCTCGAGCCCCTCGGTGGGGACATATATGAGCTGTTAAAGACTATTGGTTGCTGCCCGTTCCTTGAGTTTTGTACCTTTATTCGCCACTTACGGTATTCTTAGGAAAATTGATTCGGTGCAATTCTATCGGGAACCCCACAGAACTAGTATTATATTATCTGTGCCCACAGCGTATCATTTAGTTCTTAAGCCGGCTACATACTCTGCCACTCTGCCGTGTATGCCAAACAGACGCAGAGACGTTGAGACGCAGTTATGCGTTAGAATGAGATAAAAATCACCGCGCTCACTCTAGTGCATAACTGCGTCTCGCTCTGTTCGGCATACAAGGAAGACATGATCAGCCGGCTTTAAATATACAGGTGAAATGTTTCTGCGTGGGCCACGACTCTTCCCGCGCAGCGGTGGGCTGCGCAGACCAGCGCATCTACGTGTACAGTTTACACAGCGCGCAACTCCTGCGCACACTGGCGGCCGCGCACGATCTAGCCGCGCTGGCTGTGGCCGACAAAGACCACTTCCTATTGGCTGCAGGTAAGTTCAAAATATGAACATAAGTTTCGTTATGTAACTAGATAAGACCAGAAGAATAAAAATCCTGCTCTGGGGGCGCAATGTGTATATTTTTATGTTTATTGCAACAATTTTTTTTTGGGACATCTCACACACGGCCATCTGAACCCAAACTAGGCAGAGCCCAGGTGAGCCTTGGTGCCAAACAGCTGATATACATACATAATATAAATATACATCATCCAGACACAGGGCAAACACAAGTGCTCATCACACGAATGTTTGCCCTGGGCGGGATTTGAACCCGTGACCCGGTGCTCAGTAGGCAGACGTACTACCAACTAGGCTACGGGGCCGGCCAGATTATAAAATTAGTTACATTGAAATTCCATAATATGGCGAGGTTTTTATTTTTCTATACTTTCGATACTAGCTCTTATGTTTGTTTTGAAGTATATCTCAAGATGAGTTTATTTAGTCATTCTGTTTCTCATCAACCACTTACCATATTTTAGGTGGAAACAGAGTAACAATTTATTCGTTCCACACGGAAGACAACCTCACGAACTTCAGGCCGACGAAACAAACAAAGAGGCGCCAGACGAAATCGACAACCAACGTCAGTTTACTGCAGGTATCCACGCCGCAATATTTCATCCTTTAACGTCCCTATTTTACAGGCAGTAAAGCTTTTATCAGGCATAAAAAGCACCGCCGGCATATTCTAATTAAATTACTTATCGATTTTTCTAGAAAGGGTTAAAAGGCCGGTGCTCACGGTAATTGGTTTTAGCTCAGAGAATAACGATTGGATATGTTTAACTTAATTTTTAGTGCCAAGCAAACATTTTTCCAGAAAGTTTAGCTCGTTTTATATGCAAATTTTCATTGCAACACAGCATAAAATTATTTTATTCTGACACATATAACTTGAATGACATTCAGAAATAACCACTCATAAAGTACACATTAAATATCAGAGTACTATTACGACTCATACAAAGCGTCCATTAAGGTAATTTGAAGGTCAAAATAATTTAATTAAATACAGTAAATAATAATCGTAATATTTCGGTTTTATGACCCGGAAATTGGATAATATTATTAAGAATTAAGTATATCTCTAAATTGATTTTGAGGCTTTCTTCGACCTAGCGTCTGGGAACTTACTAAAACCACCTTTATCAAAGTGTTTGGTAACTAAATAAAATACACTGTAATACACATACATATCCTAATTTTGTTACTAAAAAAATACGCATACCCAATGGAGCTGGTTTTCCAGGCGGAACAAAGCGAGTTGATCCCGATAAGCTGTCTGGAAGTGTCTCGGGACGGCCAGCTCGCGGCCAGTGGGTGCGCCAGGGGACTAGTGAGGGTTTGGCAGCTGTCCACCCACAGGCTTCAGGCGACCCTCAACGGACACATCGGTCACGTCACTTGTGTCACCTTCTCGCCGAACAACTTACTGGTCCTGAGCGGCTCTGAGGATAGAACTGTGGTCGTCTGGCGCTTGGATGATAATTCGCCGTCTTTGACTTACAAGGTTGGTTATTTAGCAAGATAGGGAACAGAATATTTTAACTGTCGGATACAATTTTTGGTCGGCGTTCTGATTTTACGTAAATACTAGCATTTTCTAATTAAAAGTGTCTAACAAACACATTTTATTTTAGTATTGTTACGTTTGTCAACAACATCGGTCTATTAGATACTGGATAAGGCCAAAAAAAATTGTTTCTCCACGACACTTTTTGGTTCATTAAATTAACTTAATTTCTGGCACTAAATTCTTTAGACAATTGAACGTAGCCATTCACTTATATTAGTCCATTGACTTATATTAGTTCTGTGCCTTTACCTACAGGAATAGTTTTGTCTGTCCAACAATTCTTCTCTATAAACATTTAAGTGTTGGAAAGGATATTTTTAAATTGTTCTAACGCTTGTTTCAAGAACATCATATTAAAATTTTTAAAAACCCATGCCACAAAACTGTTACTATTTCCTTTCAACAACTAGAAAAGAGCTGATCTTCAAATGGCTGAAGATATTTTCTTGGATCATAGCTCACTCTCAAGAACACTTTCGATTGTGACACCTTTTTGCTTTTGCAAACAAAAACACTATTAGATCAAAATCGGCGCATCCCTTTAGGAGCTAACGATGCCACAAACAGACAGACAGACGTCGTTTGTTTCGTCGGGGGTTAAAAAAGTACGACCAAAGGGACAGAAGACAAAGGATGTTATGAGAACTAAGTGAAATTTTCCTGACCTAGCTCATAGGCATCGAAATAGAAATAACTATTTTCGATGCTCACAGTTGATTCCAAAGAGTACGTTTTGTTTTTAGGGTCACTCAGCCGCCCTTCAGTCGTTGCTGATGATGTCCGACGGACGCCGAGCGATGTCTAGTGACAGGGCTCGCACAGTCAATGTGTGGTTGGTTGACTCTGGCATTGTCTTACACTCCACCACCGGCCCCAGTACCAGTATACAAGTCACTTTGAATATGAAGTATGCGGTAAGTTATCCTTCTAGACGTAGTTTTTATCATCGTGAAACATCTTCATACATCCGAAAGTCATCCACTGCTGGACAAAGGTGTCTCCTTATGATATTCCCAACGATCAGACCTGCTCTGCTCGCATCCAGCGGCTTATGGATATATCTTCATTTCTCGTTTTTTATAGTAGTAGTTTAAATAATAATAATAAAGCTGTAGAGGTCGAAAATTTGTACATAGAAAAAAAATGCTAAAAACCGAGTCAGGGAAATGTAAAAAGTGATGTAAAACTGTTTTTTTTCTGTTTGTCTATTTGTACGATTTGAATAAAATTTTGCGTGGTGGTATCTTTTATTTCCGGTTAATATATTAGATAGTTTTTACTGCGGGAAAATATCTTATTCCTACGGGACACTGCACGGAAAACTTATAAAATTAGCGGGAGTTGCCACGGTAATAATAGTAGTAATGGCATATTACTATGAGCATTTTTAAACTACTTACTTATTAATTCATATTGTCTGATTTTTATTTACTTTTTATGAGACTTGTTTTAGTATCTTCGTTGGCCTTTTACCAAAATTCACTTTATACTCGTACTAGTTTTAATAAGTTAAAAATGCCTGTCTTCTTTAACTATGAACTCAAACTCAGTCATTTGCTTATCGTTGGGGTTTTTTAAATACATAATGACCTCAGAAGTGATATATTTGTCAAAAAGAATACATTTCAATAGGTCCTATCGGATGGGGACAATGCCGTGCGAATCTGGGCTTTAGCCGGTGGAGATAGTGGCGATGAGAGGCGAAATGTGTCCCACGCGGAACGGATCACGTGTTTTGCACTGACGGCTGACTCGCAGAATGTCGTCACAGGGTCCATGGATATGTCACTAAAAGTGTGGCAGCTGGATGGCGGGAAATTATCACAGGTAAGAATCAACTACTAAACAGTGAGACACAGACACTTGACAGTAAGTAGGCTTACTATGTAAAAAGCGACAAGCTCGAGAAGCTGTCAAACGCGACATAGTGACATTGGAGCCAGTAGTTCTGTCAATATGTCGCTTTTGACAGCTCCTCGAGCTTGTCGCTTCTTACGTAGTAAGCCTACTGATGATTTTAACAAGTCTATTTCTATTTTGAAAGAAAGATTTTGCGATAAACTAATACTTACATAGACGCACAAAGCTACCCATTTATTGTGTTGCAGAAAGCATATAGAAGCAAATAGTTACTTTCTGAATTTTCCTAAGATACTAATATTCGTAATCACATATTGATAAATTATTTGAATGTTAAAAGGACTGTCAGGAAGATAAGTCGTTAACGCGGAATTTCCGCCCAAAGGCTGTTGGAATGCCCTTACAACTTCCTTTTCAGATTCGAAATCAAATGATCAAAAAGTACTCTCAACAGCATGTTACACGAGCAAAAATTATTATATATGCTCCGAAAAATATTTAACGTTTATCCTTTCATCCCAATAGGTTTTAGTAGGCCACTCCGACATAGTAACCTGCGTAGCGGTATCCATCACCAACAAGACCCAAGTAGTGTCAGGGTCCTGGGATTGCAACCTCATAGTTTGGGACATCAACACTGGCTCCGAAATACATCTACTGTCCGGACATCTGGGCAAAGTCACCTGTGTGAAGATTACTGGAGACGGAACTATTGCTGTGTCAGGTAAGATTACTGGGGACGGAACTATTGCTGTATCAGGTAAGATTACTGGGGACGGAACTATTGCTGTATCAGGTAAGTGCCTGCTTGCTTATCGTATGGGTGTTGAGGTCACCCTGCTTTACAAATTTAGGCAAGTAAGTAATATATTTATTTCCTTTACAAATATAAAAGATCGGGTATACAATAGTCATACGTCTAGTTACATGAAATTATATTTCCAAAAACTGGAGCCTAATCTAGGATTCTCTGTATTATATATAATATATATAGGTGATAGGACTTCAGGCCTCAAATTAGGTTCATACATGATACTAGGTTAGGTACTTTAGTAATATTTGTCGTATCTTTTTTTACTTGTTGTGAAATTATTTCAGTTGAAAGACGTCTACTTCTACCTAAAGGAGGATCTCCCCCAAAAATTACCACAACAAACGGTCTGATGCTATCCACATGACGTTATGGTCGAAACAGGACTACAAAATGACAACTAGACGAAAAATATAACTATATTATCTTATAGTTCTTGCTTGCTTAAGTGTGAGCTTCGGGTTAATTTACCTCACAAATCCTGTCCAAAATACTGGGCCGCCTGAGGTTTCTGACATAGCTCCTATAACGACTACATCCGTAGATAGTTAGCCGGGATTAGTCCAGTCGTTGGCGGCTGGTCGTCTGAAGCTAATAAAAATGCTGAATACATAGCCATTGTGTGTTTTAGGTGCCGAAGATAAGACATTGATAATATGGGAGACGAAACGAGGCCTTGCGCTAACATCGTTAGCGCTACACGTTCCCATACTTGGTTTCCAGATTACAAGCGATTGTGCTCGCATCGTTGTGCATCTTTTAGATCGAGGTACGTAAATAATAAATTACTTACCATTGTGTTTGTGGACTGTGAGTGAACATTAAGCTATAATTGGTTCGTAATATAAACTTTATATTTTACTTGTTTTGCCTCTAGGTTGCCTACCAATAATTTGTCTCCACAACACCCCTGCAACATATGTGAAGATTCCAACTTATACCGCACCTACAAAAGACATCGATGGTGAGTATAGATTGAATCGTCAAATAACACTTCTTTTCTTTAATAAATAATGTCTATGTCCATGTCTTGTCTGCTAGGTGTCTTCCAATTTACGTTAAAAGAAGTATTTCTAATATCTGCTTCCTATCGTCTAGGTTTCTATCTTGTAAAGCTATTTATCTGTTCTGTTTTATTACCATTTTACTTCATTACTCTTCTATTCTTAAAAATAATCTACTTTACTTCAATAAACATAAGAGGGACAATATTTTCGTTTTTCATACAGAACTTCGGCCACTAGCTCCAAAGCGACCAATGAGAAGGCTTCTCAAAAAGGAAGTGTCTTTAGACACATACACTTGGCAGAAAAAATACGGTCATCTCACTTCCGCGGCTATGATGGCTCAAGTCGATGAACGATTAAAGAGGAGGTAATCACTAGTAACAATATAGATGGTATTACGTTGGTGTTGGTAATTAGATAGAATATTTGTATTATATTGTATATAAATGGGTATTTGACTAAGATATATAAACTTTTTGTAGGTTTTCTGTATCGGCATCGATGGAAGAAATATCAAAGATACAGGAAGCAAAAGCCAAAGATTTGGGATCACAAGTAAGTCTTGATGAATTATTTTATCTTGTGTATAACTGTACTGTAGTGTAGCTTTTGAGAAATGTTGTATACCTTTTAACTTATTTAATGGAGAAATGGCGAAAGATCTTACGGGGCAACAATGCATGACAACGGTTGAATTTGACCACAATCACTGTTCAAACAGTATTATGACTGAGAAGAAGATTTTGTTGAAGGGTGGGTTTTTTAATTTATAACAATTTTTAGGTGAGTTTGGGACCAGAAGAAGCAGCAATAGCTCAATCGCAACACTTCGATCAGCTTGAAGCATTGTGGAATAAAATTTCTCCTCCGCGTCGCCGTTCCAATAAGGTAAGATTACAAAGATAAAAAGAGCACTCTTGTTTTATGACCCTTGTCGTTAATAATGCCTGACATGATTGATTGGTAAGAGAACTTTAATTATATGATTTGTTTCAGTCATTATCTAAACAGAGCTCGTTGATCGAGACCAAATACGATTCTTCAGACGAAGACCATACTCCAGTCGAAGAACAAGGTAAGAGCCAATAGAGATGTATTAAGAAGATAGCTAACTGACATTACTTAGGTGAGAAATAAACTATTACTATAACATGTTCGACTATGTGATGATGCATCTTCACTGTGACGTCATGGTAGCTGTGCAGAACAAACTAGGTGAATGCGGGGTAAAACTGGGGGAGGGGTTGTATTTCTAATAGGTGTACTGCTAAATTGCACTTGTTTTTACGTATAGCTAGTGCAAAAACATAAATAACTAGGCTGAAAAGAAACAACTGCAACTGAATTCATTTTTACATCCAAAAAATACCTATACAGGTACAATAGAACTTATTATTAAGGACATTGAGTATTAAATATTCGTAAATTTACCACCAGTTTCTTGTACAGTTTAGCCAATTATTATAACTTATTATAAAAGATAGGTAATATCTATATTTTGAAATTACTTTTACAAATGCCCTGTTTTTGCCCCCAGAGCACATGGTGGAATGAAAATTCGGTAACAACGTTTTTAGTAGTTTTTTAATTTATTTATTGCTATTAGCATAGAATTTCGATGAGCTGGTCTCATTTTTATTAATTTGTTTCTAAATGTAATTTATTTATTGTAGAATTTTTAAATTTAGTAAAATGCTTGCTTATTCTTGTCTTCGTAATTTATTTAATTTTAACAATTTTACGAATATTTAACGAATGTAATGTTTATGTTTATTACGTCAATGTATTTTCTCGAATTAAAGTAATTTCCAATAGTAAGTAGTTTCTTAAGTATAGAGCCTCTACGCAATGTGATCTTCTAGATGTAGCTTGTATATTTTCAAGGACCGTTCTACTAATCTGACATTTTGATCATGAAAATTATATTTTTGACTAAAATTATACAAAATAATTCACTGTAATTTTAATGAAAGTTGTAAAAGGAGTTAGCGGACCGTTATTATTACATATGATTTCCAAACAAAATTATTCAAATACATAATATAAGTCGACAAAATATTTTTCCTGTGTATCACTATTAATTAATTCTTGGACAAAATTTCGTCAAAAAACTTCTTTTTCTTAGATGGTTTAATTTTATAGACGGTCCCTTAGTACTATAATGAAATCTTACTTAGTTAAAAGTCGCGATTTGAACTTAGTATTATTGTCATAGGGGTAGTGAACCTACTTCTGTTTTGTAGCTGTAAGTATTTGTGATAATTTAATCGTAGATTGTTGAAACCTCACTTAAATTTATCATTATTTCAGCTTATTATCGTAAAAAATATTGTAAAACACTTTTGGATTTTCATTGTAATTTTAACACTGTTTATGATATTGTTCATCATTTTTATTTTGTTAGATCTCTCGTATTCTATAAACTAACAAATTCCTTGCATTTTACATTGATTGGTAGAGTCAACCCTATATTTTTTTCGATAAAACCAAGTTGTTACCATACGTAATTAAGTATTTGTTTATTAAGTTTAATTTTCTGTAAAACATTGCTTTATTGATCAAAATTCATAATCCACCAATCAATGTCATAAATAAAAATTTCCCAAACTGTGATCCCTTATAAAGACTTTTATGTAAGTACACGTTATAATAGAACTACAAGTTATCCCTATGAATAATGTAGATTGTAATGTCATAAAGTTATCGAGGACTCCATGTAAGGAATGTCATATACCCTTTTGAATATTTAGAAGTCAAATCACAATTTTATTACCTCGAAAGTAAAGCCAATAATTTTATCGGATATCTTATTGTTTACCTATTGTTATTTTAGTGAATATGTATAATAACAGTTTACGGTGAATTCAGTTTATTAACACTTTATCACATTCTTCTGACAACAAATTATTAGTTTTCATATTATAACAATGTTCTGTTTATGATATTAGATTTATATTTATGGTGAATAAACACATTTTATTGCCACCCTAAAAATAAATTATAATTCTATCTATAGTCAGATAAATTTTATAATAAGATCATCTCATGCCAAAAACCTCACATCACACGGCTGAACACTGGCCTCCCTGATATAATCATTAGCGATTCATAATACATTAATTTAGATGAGAAAAATCGTATCTATTTATTTATTTCGTTACAATGACGTGTTTCTACAAACTGATAATATACTTTCTGATGATTATTATAAAATAATACACCAAATTCAAGTCCCGGATTGTCTGAACCTGTCTTACGCAGATTTTCTACTTTAGTTTTAAACATCAAAAATATATATTATGCCTTTTTTACCAGGCGTACAACTTAAGTAATAGATAGACGTTTATTTATGAGCACAGTACATAGAAATGGTTTATATAGGTCATGTTAACTTATTAATTATTAACAAGCAGCGTATGATACACATTAGCACTTATACAAATAAACAAATTTTATGTACCGCACCTATAGAAAAGGTCCTATGCTCAGCATTATGCTGTAAACCACCCGAAAATATTACTTAAATAAAAAAAAATATAAATTATTAAATACAGGTCGTACAGTTATTGTGCCCGCCAAACTGTATAGCAGTTAGTTGGCAGGGGACAGCTCTCTTTATTGTCTTACATTTAAAATTTGCCGACCTTATCAAAGTAGCTACTTACACTAACATGGTGGTACTCAGGAACAGAGTCTACTTACTCAATTAGAATTTTGGATCACAATGATTCTTTAATTTTATTTTACCTCCTTTTATTATTTAATTTTACTTGGTTGTCCTAGTGCTAAAAAAGTGCATGGTTGCCCTGGTGCTAAAAAATAGGTAAAGTCATACATTACATTATGCAGCATTATATAATATTAGTCCGGTTCATTTTAGACCAAAAGTGCTCTAGAACTTGAGTTTCATCTGTCACTCCTGTAAATGGCAACGACTCCTACCGTTGGATTCGTCTTGATGTCCTGAACGTGAAACTGTCGGTCGTCAAGTGCTAAAGTGGTGGAGGGATGAGGGGGGGGTAATCAAAGATCGCTGGATTTTACGTTGTAATTTGAAAACTAGTGGACCGATTTCTTTATTATTAGTATTATTTGAACGGGTATAACATTATCTACAACACGTTCATATACATCGAATACGTCAATGCAGTGGTTACCGCGTAATAATACGAAACATAATAAAAAATAATTGTGTTTAAATAATATCACAGATTACGCTAAATCTATAAAGTTTTTGTGATAAAAATGTTGCTTACTTTAATTCTACAACAAATTACCTAATCAATAAGGTAACAATAATTACTATAGGATTTATGGTGCCTGAGCTAGAGTTAATTAACTAAACGTAGTCGCAGGTCAATATACTACGAGTACGCAATAAAAATTGTTTTCCGCGTTAATTGTTACAAATTAAACTGTACTAACATGTAATTGTATGTACTGAATTGTCTAAAATAAACATAAATTATTTTTTTATTTTTTTTTATTTTTTTTCGACCTAAATTTCTTTTATTTTTATATCATGGGTAGATATTACCAATATATATCCCCTGGCATAGTTTTTATCCTGTCAGGAACTTTAGGCCAGGGGCTACAGGCAAATTAAAAACTACTATAGTGAAAACTAAAAAAATGTTTTCTGCGTTATTTCGACGTAAATTTCTTTTATTTTTTTATCATGGTTAGATATTACCAATATCTATCCCCTGACATAGTTTTTATTCTGTCAGGTACCTCGGGTCAGGTGCTACAGGCAAAGTCAAAACTACTATAGTGAAAAGCTAAAAGATTGTTTTCCGCGTTATTTCGACGTAAATTTATTTTATTTCTTTATCATAGGTAGGTGTTACAGATATCTATCTTCTGATGTAGGTTTTATCCCGTCAGGTACCTTGAGTCAGGTGCTACAGGCAAAGTTAAAACAACTATAGTGAAAACTAAAACATTGTTTTCCGTGTCATTTCGACGTAAATTTCATTTAATTTTTCATCATGGAAAGGGATTACTAAAATCTATCACCTGACATAAGTTTAATCTCGTCAGGTACCTTGGGTCAGATGCTACAGGGAAAGTCAAAAATACTATAGTGAAAACCTAAAAAAATTTTTCTCGGGTTATTTCGCCGTAGATTTCTTTTATTTTTTTATCATGGGTAGGTATTACTAATATCTACCCCTGACAAAAGTTTTATCTTGTCACGTACCTTGGGTCAGATGCTACAGGCAAATTCAAAACTACTAATAGTGAAAAACAAAAAAAAATTATCCTCTTTATTTCGACGTAAAGTCTTTTTTCAAGGTATTATTTGAAAAATGTAAGCTTGAAATATATAATTAAAGTAATATGGTGATTACTTACCCATCTCTTCTCATTCATTTACTTATATTTGCGTACTCGTAGTATAGTGATCCTACGACTACGTTTCGTAAATTAGCTCTAGCTCAGGCACCATAAATCATATAGTAATTATTGTTACCTTTTTGATTAGGTAATTTGTTTTAGAATTAAAGTAGTAAACATTGTTTCCACGAAAACGTTATAGATTTAGCGTAATCTGTGATATTATTTATACACAATTTCTTTTTTCAATGTTTCGTATTATTGCGCGGTAACCGCTGAATTGGCGTATTCGATGTATAAGAACGTCTTTTAGGTAATATTATACACTTTCAAATAATACCAGTAACAAAGAAATCGGTCCACTAGTTTTCAAATTACAGCGTAAAAACAAAAGTACAAATTCGCCAACTTTGATTACCCCTCCCCTCCTCCCTCCACCACTTTAGAACTTGACGACCGACAGTTCCACGTACAGGACACCAAGACGAATCCAACGGTATGAGTCGTTGCCATTTACAGGAATGACAGATAGAATTTTTTCATTCAGTACTGGAGCGAACCGGACTATATACTCCGAATTGACTTGCAATAACATTTATAAAGCTGAAGCTTAAATTCGTGCCTGCATAATAAGGCAATGAATACATTGAGAAGAAAATTATTATTATGATTTATTAAATTAGTGACAACATTATAATATACATAGAAATGATAATATAATTAATTACAATTTTTTTTTGTATGATGACATCAGTTTGTAGGAACTCATCATTTATATCTGGTACCTTTGTTATTATAAAATACCTACGCAAAGTTGTAGTATATTTCTCTATATCGAGCAAGTAACAGTTTCTATGCCTTACAGCACATTTACCTTGAGTACATTTAATTAATTTAATTTAAGAAGGTCATTAGGTATCATATCATAGAAAATTGTTGTATTAGAGAAATAAATAATATTAAACCTAATATAAAAAACTTCGGAGCTGAAACTTTATAGTGTTAGAATTTCTTGATAAATTTTGAATAAATGTTGGAATTAGACGTTGGTAAGAATTTAGTGAATGCAATAATATTTCATAAGTAGCTGCACTTACTTGTAGACAGATTAGTGTAAGAGGAATATAAACAGCATATTTCTTGAACAGAACTTCACCCGTTTTTGGCACAATATCAATATTAATGTAGACCCACGCTTGATCTATGTAACTGCTATGGAACTTTACACCTACTTTCACAAAATCACCTAATTAATAAGAGTGTTTTGGCTTGACATTAAAGGACAAAATTTTTGTTACGAAACATTTTAAAAACAAAATAAAAAAGTTGTTGATGCATTAACAGACCCCCTATTAAAAATTCTAAAGCCCCAAAAATGTTGTCCTTAAGTGTACCGTAGGAACCTACCGCTATAAGTTTATATTAATCGTTAGAAACTGTCACCCTGTTGACTATTTGTATAGAATTTTATATATTTATCGTTTCTTACTCCTCACTATTGGTGAGCCTTTATTTTTGACCTGTCGTGGTGTTATATCTGAAAATATATTCTCTGTGTTTCTTAATAATTGTTTTAATTCAACAAACGTATTATATATAACATAAACTACTTCTAAAACGAACTAAACTCAAAAATACAATAACTCAGAATTTTTCTTTGAAGTAAGATTTTATTAAACCTGTTTTTTCGTCGTCGACGTCAAGGCGCAATGGAGTAGTTTCTAGCTCAATGCAAGAATCAGTCTTTTTAAAAACCTGTCCTTGTGCGATCAAAAGGAATGTCTGGCATGATATTTGAAGCGCACAAATCCTTAAAGTATATAGGTACTTACTATACTATTTTACAATAGAACTATACTTTACCAACTCAATAACAAATTTACTACAAGAACGAACAAGAGTTAACAGCGTAAATCAACACCAATGAAATATGAATTTCAAATCCGCCTGCATTTCTATGAATCGCTAAAACCCAATGCTGAGTGTTTAGTGAACTCTCTCTAACACTTTGCCAAGTTGGAATTGAATTTAGTTCTCGGTGGGACAAGCATACAACTTCATTGCTCATTCATGCCACCATGCAAATGAACGTCTGTGTTGGGATTATTCTAATAGAATAATAGGGTGGGCCGGACTAGGGACAACATATACCGATGTGGTTTCATAGGGGATTCCAACTTGGAGTGTAGGTGTGGTATGGTTCCCCAGAAAATGTACCATCTCTTTAACTACCCTTCTTGTCCTGTCGCCTGCACGCGAGAGGACTTGACGAAGGCTACTGACGACGCTATTCGAGTGGCTGGTTTTTGGCCCGAGCCTGTCTGAGTTTCCTGTCGACTCGAAAAGAAGAAGATTCTATAGAAATTAGAAATCCTGTTGGAGAGGGTTAGAAATAGAGTGGTGACTAGATTGATGCAGGGTAAGATAATTTTTCTAACGTATATTTTATAACATTTATAATCAGATTTAATGTTCTTATTAAGAACTAACTATACGCCGTGGCTCCGCTCGCGTTAACAGTTTTTCCCGTGAGTATAAGGCATTTTCCGGCTGTAAAAGGTAACCTATGCTAGTCAAGGTGAATGTAGTTTTCTAATGGTGAAAGAATTTTTAAAATCAGCACAGTCGTTTTTGAGTTTATTCATTACAAACATACACACAAAAATACAAATCTTACTAACTTAGCGAGCTAAACTGCATTGTTTCATTCCATCGTAAGATAGGTAACTAACGTGATTTGATGCAAAGCTAAAGTCATAAAGCATTGCTTTACGAGGCATCTCGTGCATACCTGGTGCCTGAACAAAGGAAAGTTTTCGAGAACATTGCAATGGTAGATATTTGGTACGTAGGTATTATAGTCAGGATATAGAGTTAGTTGGCTGCGATAAAAATACTTTCAGAAGCCTAACGAAGTTCAATTTATTATTTTCAACTAGTTATATAAGTTGAATCGAGGCAGCTTGCAACTCGCAAGGCCCTCGTAGAGTTAGTTTTCTTTAGTTAAGTGTAACTGCTGCTGTACGTAGTTAGAAGTTCTTTGACATATTTCTTATAATTGGATCAACTGCAAAATTAACCCACAATATCTATACTATTAAACTTTAATATTAAAAATAATATACTTCATTGCTTAAAAGAATACAGTAAAAAATATTCTTCCAGACAACATTTCCTTTACTGCAAATAATGTTTTGGGAAACTAAACCTGCATATATTTTAAGTAAGTAAGACCGAACGCTACACGCGTATCCATAGATGCAAAAAGTCGAACAAAAAAGTGTCAGCCATTTTTAATCGATGCCATTCTGCCATTTTTCAGTTTGCAGATGGGTGTTCGAAGGCTCTGCCGCTTAACGTGTTATTTTTCAATTTGTCACCAATAATCGATATAGCGAAGGCGCGGAAGCTTTCAAAGTTCGTAGATAATATTATTAAACCGTACGAAATCCCGCCTTTATTGGATCGTGAACAAAGCCAACTTTTCACACAGCTTTTTACGGATAAACGCTATACTACTTCATATTCGAAAATACTAAGACTATATAGCAATTTTTTTTAATTTCCTTAAAAATTTTTAGAGCATGTCTTGCATGTGTACTTTGCTAAGAAATACTTTTCTTAGTGAGTCAAATTTTTCGATAATTTCCACGAAATAAATTATATTAATATTATTTGCAAAAATTTCACTGGCAGGCTACTGACGACGACGCTGTTCGTGTGGCTGATTTTGGCGCCGAGACTGTCTGAGTTTGCTGTCGACTCGAAAAGAAGAAGTAGACTGTCAGTTTGAAATAAAATTAAAGAAAAAAAAAACCTTTTTAAAAACTTAGTTTCACTATTTGCTAATAAAAATAACTAAAACGTTAAAAATAAATTAACTCTAATAAGAAATAAAACTTTATAAGTTCATTGTAACCGTTAACGATAATTAAGCTCCTTCGTCGTGTTTTTCTTGGTCAAATTTTTCTGGAATTAGAATAGAACTATCTCATGTCTCCCCATTGGGATCGTAGAAAGCTAAGTACTAAGAGATTCGGGTGTAAGTTGCCTCAAAGGCGACAGGCAACCTGTCACTGGATGCACTACGAAACAAAAAGATCGGTATATCTTATTTTAGATGCCTACCGAATCCTAACCTAAACACTTTGCTAAAAGCGGTAAAAGTGAGCTCCTTACGAGCTTATTAAAACTCTTCTCACCCCGTCTTTATGTATGTTTCTATGTATTTCAAGGAGATCCTTAGTTTATTTACAATAGTCTTTTATTGATTTTTTTATAACAGTTTAATTCAATTAAAATATTTTTAAAACTGTTCATATTTTTACGTTCTGCAACATTGCACAGGATCACTGATATAAAGACTATATTTTTACTGTCATCCAAATAGACCGAACGGCTTAAATTTTTTTAGTATAATTTCGCAGTAGTTATAAAAGTCTATAATGGTACTAAAACTTTATTGTTTGCATGTCTAAATTATTAAATCGCTAAGAAGAGAATCTGTCGTTATAATTCAAAGATTTTCCCTTTTCCTGGCATATATATACAAATAATAGAGTTCATTTAGCAGGTAATGGGTACTTACGTCTTATTGAAAGCCATCATTATTAATTACCGCTTGACCCAAATTGGTGGAAAACTTCATTCCTTTTCCAATTAAATGCTCTTTGTTGGAGTTCTTCAGGGCGTTTAGAAAACTTTTATTTCGATGAAATTTCTCGGGCAAAAACCGGTAAAATTCTTTTAATGAAACTGTACCTTATTACACTATGATTGAATAACTTTTTCTGGTATTTATTTTGGCTCATTTAACTATGTACTTCACTTCATGTTTATGCTAGAAAGTAGATACATGTTGTGATAACTAAGCAATTTTAAATGAGTAACGACTATCCTAATAAACCGTCAATTTTGTTGTAATCTATTACTGAGTAAAATTATTTCAAAAATTCATATTAAATCCTTTTGTACAATGTACAGTAGTCATAGAACATGGATATTATCAGGTTTCATTTCGCTAAAATATAATTTAATGTAATAAGAATTAAAGTGGATTTTTAAAACATAAATTTCCGACGTAGATGACCTCCAGCCAGGGGTTACTCAATAGGCCGAGGGTTGTACAAAGCCCAGCCCTCATCATCAACCCCGCTATAGACTTCGAGCACAAAGGGCCGCGATCTCGTGCGAGCTATTCAACCGCGCTCGCTACCAACCCTATTCAGCCGTGTGCGGGAAACCTTAACTACAGTACGACGTAAAAGATTTCAGAAAAATAAATTCAGAGCGACATAAGATCTTCTATAATTACACTCGTGCCGAGCCATGCTATACCAAAGGTACGCGACTGAAGTTCTGCGGCAGATTTTACGTTCCGACCTATTCGGCTGATATGACATACCCTAGATCCCGAACTTACGCGCCAGAAATTGTTTGTATTCAGTGTCTCGAGCGCTGTTGTGGCGTGTGCTTGTCGTGTTATCTACACAGTTAGACAGACAAACGCAAATCAAAGTGATCTTGCTAGGGTTCCATTATTAGGTACTTTTGAGGTGCGAAACCCGAAAAATAGACTATTTTACAGTAATAGCAATTGCTGAGGCTTTAGAAGATAAATAATCTACAGAATAAGTTGCCGCTGCACTTACACTGACCAAAGTTAGTAAGTACGCTGTACGCAACGAAATTCGGCATTATGTATCGTCAGTAATTTAAATAGCATTGCCGGCGTAATCATGCCAAACTTCGGTCGTCTACCTTCGGCAGACGAATCGTCAGTCTTGGCTATGCAATGTATCTTTGACTTTGTCGGCCGTTGTCTTGCTTTCGATCTCCATACGACGAAAACCATTAATCGGTCGCTTAATTTCGACATGAAAGAAGCACAAAAACAGAACGTTGACACAATACACATATTTTTCAGTGACATTTACATACGTACGTATATACATATTTCTGGCTGTGATATATCATTACTAAAACCAGGTTTATACCAACGAATCTCTACCTGAGCCGCGGGTTACCACATTTGTCCCTTACGGTATGCCCTAAGCCTGCTAATTAACCCTGAATAAATTCCAACACAAGTACCTAAAACTACATACGCACCACAAATTAAAGGCTCTCCTTTAATAGTAGAACTGAAACGTATCTGAAATTTATTTATCTAAATATTTGATACATAGAACTTTATATACAGAGTTAGAACATTACATCAAAAAGGTTTATCAGAATACTAAAGCAAACATCAAATAAGGTATATATAGGCAGACAGCCTTATTACTAAGGTGGCAACCATGTCATAGAATATATGTAAAATAATGTAAATATCCTTTCCTATTGTTATGATGAATTTTATCCACTATCTATAATCTGCCTCTAGTTTTAATCATTAACAGAATTACTATGTGGGTACATTACTTATGTAAGAAATATATTTCTTATAATTTTACTTCACTTTGTATTTTATATATTAACTAGCGACCCGCCCCGGCTCCGCACGGGAAAATGGTTATTGTGGGTTATCCTTCAGTATATTATGCATGTATTATACATATAAACCTTCCTCTTGAATCACTCTAGCTATTAAAAAAAACCGCATCAAAATCCGTTGCGTAGTTTTAAAGATTTAAGCGTACAAAGGGACATAGGGACATAGGGACATAGGGACATAGGGACATAGGGACATAGGGACGGAGAAAGCGACTTTATTTTATACTATGTAGTGATGGTGTAAACACAATTGAAATATGACGTGTTTATGAGAATTTAGTTAATAATGATAACTGACATCAGTTTATCAAACTACTGAAATTGCCACTTTGGTAGTCAAATTCAATAATATTGTGAATCTCGTCTCAGAAAGCTATTTGAAATACTAAAATATTGGAATAATAATATTGAATATAACTGAATTGTCTAGAATAAAGTGTAAAGTAATCATATAATGATATTCTCAATTTGAAGTCAGTTCGCTTATTTCGCTTCTACGGTTGATCGAATTTAGAAAAAAGGTGGTAAACCCTGTAAGGGGTAAAAGGAATAAAAATACTATGGATGGATAAATGGATGTTTGGATGTATGGATGGATGTGTGTTAAATAGTACACACTATACATCAAAATTACACATAGTCTACCTTTTACCGCGGGAAAATCCCTCATTCCCACAGGAAAAATGACGGGGTGGAAAGCTAGTCTAAATAATAATACATAGTTTGAAAAACTAAAAAACACGCTTTCTGTCCGCCACCTTGGGCGTCCGCCATATTGGATTTAAGTCACGTGACTTTTTTTCGTATTTCTGACAGCAAACCCTTTCATTTGATACCCATATCATGGGGGTGGATTTCAAACAGCCAGTTCGCCATCTTAGGGAGGCCGCCATATTAGATTTGTAATGAAGTTTCTTAGCTAGTCATGTATTGTCATCAGAACTCAGAGCGTGTGCAAAATTTCACCCTAATCGAAGTCCGGAAAGTGGGTCAAATTAAGATTCCAAGATTTTTTTAGATACAATAATGGGAAGGCCGCCATATTGGATTTGTAATGACGTTTCTTAGCTAGTCATGTATTGTCATCATAACTCAGAGCGTGTGCAAAATTTCATTCTAATCGAAGACAGGGAAGTGGGTCAAATTAAGATTCCAAGTTTTTTTTAGATACAATAATGGGGAGGCCGCCATATTGGATTTGTAATGACGTTTCTTAGCTAGTCATGGATTCCAAGATTTTCTTACATACATAGTTACTTACAAGTGAAGCTAATATAAAGCGTGTAAAAATAAGGTTTAAACGATTTGTATTTGTTTTCATCACGAATCTTGTTGTGTATATTGGAGATCAACTAGTGATTGATAAGCGAAGCAGTGATCAATTGGTCCAGGAAAAAAGCTGAAATGGACGAGACCCGACCCGGGAAATTGTTACTATTAAGCCAGTCCTGTATTTTATCTCTGAGTATAAAATAAATGTTTATATTGCTACTAGCTTTCCGCGTCATTGCTCCGCCCGCCTTAAGAGTTTTTTCCCGTGGGAACGAGGAATTTTCCCGCGGTAAAAAGTAGCCTATGTTATTTCCCAAGGTCTAAGTATCAAATTTCACTAAAATCGGTTCAGTAGTGTTGAAGCCTAATCAATGCAAACAAACAAACAATCCAATATTTCTTCTTTATCATAATAACATTAAAAACATAGATATAGAAAAAATTCCTTTGCTCTCCCAGCAAAACATGCAATAACTCTCTCAACTTAAAAATAGTCATATCACAATGAATACTTCCTCAGGCAGAAAACTATGACCAAAATAATCAGAATATTATTAATTTATAAATGATTTTTTGCGTTATTAATATTTCTTTATGTAAAAAAATAAAAACTATTTATTACAGATAATAAAATAATGTTACAATTGAAATTTTAATTCACGGTTTACTATACTGAGGGGTAAATTTATCGTGATTTCCGAGTGTGCCTGTGAAAAATTACTTAATCTATTACTTACGTAATTTTGAACTACACATTCCATTAGAGTTTGTTCGATACCTAACTATTCTTTTAAATTAAATATTTTCATAGATTGTTGACATGAAACCAGGATTCACTATAAAGAGCCACTTTCCCAGTTGCGGTTTACGTTTTGTCGAAGCGAATGCGGTTAGGTCGGCACGTTTCGAAATAGCTGTGATACGTATTCCACAGACACAGGAGTGGCCTACAAAACAGTTTGACCTTTAGGGTGCTTTTATCGCGTTGGAATAAGAGTGGTATTTGCAATGCGCTTAGCTTGAGTCTATATATTTCTGCTTACTACTTTTTTTATTAAGACTTAAACTCGTTACTTTTTTTATTAAAACTTACTGGCTTATAAGTCGTATTATAAAATATAGATAAATTAAAAATAAAAATAAATTATAACACACTTAAATACTGCTCAATGCTATTATAATTAAAAGGTCTCATTATACTAATATTGTATAAAAATCAAATGTCAAACGGCCGTTTAAACACTAACCAACCGTTATGTTTGTTGGTGAACTCGGGGCTAATAAATAGCATAACAAACATATGGATATGGTTATATATATTTTGAAGTGCTCATCACAAAACATCAATCGTAATATACAATTAAATAAATTCACTCATCCATTACAGTGTGACAGGTTGTGTACATTTTTGTACATTCTATCTATTCTATTAAAGTTTGTATAGCTAGCTAGACAAATTACTAGCACAATAGGAGCACTTTACGACAAAAATGTCCCCGATACTATTGTTCGTATATTCGCCGCCATTCCTCATCATGTCCCGACACTAAGTGACCGTATTTTTCCTGTGTCCACACGACAACAGCGCCGAAACAAAACAAGCATTATTTTACTATCCCTATGAAAAAATCCTCTTCATTTTTGTATACCTACGAAGTTTATATCATGTTATAAAAATGTATTATACTTTCAAATGAATCCATAACTTGTAGGTATTTGTATTTAGAACTGTCCTTATACACAACAACAAAATTAATTGTTTGTATATTCATACAAAGTATCTGTTACAAACTAGAAGTTTCAAAACATAGAATAGGTAGAATAGAATAGAAATAACTTTATTTGCTTACAAACAAAATAGAACACATATAAACATAACATTTGGCAGAGAAGCAAGCAAAAAGGTCACTGCTCAGCAATGGCTCAGCATAATGTTATAGAATATTCATTCCATAACGCTGATCTTCCGCAGAACCTTAAAAATACACTTAAAAACTAATAACTATATAACTAAAAGAGGAAATCATCAAAACACAATTTTTATATTAAAGGAGCGAACCCACAGACGCAGGAAAGTTTAGAATCGGAGTTTATAAGCGGCCTGTAACATATAAGCACAATGCTTTCTATGGGACAGACAGCATATAAACTCGGATTTCGTTTGTGGGACATGCATATTTTACTTTCCAACCCGCCTACTACCTGCAGACAAAAAAACCATTGCTTCGTTTAAATCATTAGTATAACATAATATAATACCTAAATTAGATATTTAAAGCCTAATCAAATAAAAGAGTTGCTCTGGGGGCGCGCCACGTGTACCTATATTTTTATGTTTATGGCAACAATTTCCATTATAAAATTAGTTCCATTGAAATTCCGCAAAATGGCGAGGATTTTTATTTCTTTGGTCAGTCTTTACAAATATAATAACCTATCCTTCCAGTAATTAACCCGTTAGCTCACTACTCAGAAACCAGACAAAGCTAAGTCTAAAACAATAGCCACAAATAATATTAAATGATCATTTTGTTCCCTAAGCACCTAGCCAATCCTTCGGCCAATACCTATTCACTGCGATCCCCGGGCGGCGTGTAATCACGTGGCAAATACCAATGAACCTAACGAGGGATCAATCGACCATACTAATACTATTCCCTATTCAATTACTTGCCGGATTCTTACCTACGGAGAGTGTGTTAATAATAAATACTCCTGAAGGGGTAACTTGCGTAATAAATTCTGGTATAAGAATTATTGAGCCTAATGCTTCGAGACGTATAAACTATTTGATTGAATCAAGAAGCCATAGAACTCGCACTGGGCTGTTATCTATATCTTGAATTACAGAAGTATATAATAATCCAGAGTACTCTTGTCTCTAGCTTCTTACGTCAAAACAATGTGTCTTTTATTGTCTAAATTATGTTTTCGATGGAAATCCCGGAAATTTTCATAAATAATTGCACATGCAAACAGATACGACGAAATTTTAAGGTTTGAAAAATTTACAAGTTGTTCAGTCATCTCGTAATCATGGTGCATGGAAGAAATTAAAGTAAACTTACTTAAATTACTTAAATGCAAAGTGCACACACTGCCGCAATATATCTTAAAAAATGTTATCTTGTAACGCTACCTGCACTGGGCTTGTACGGTCTATTTATACCATTACTTTAATTTAGGACAGACTCAAGACCCTTCGATGGGCTGAGAAAGTATTTGAGCTGATCATGGACGTGACGGGGTAATTAGTACGTTAAAAATAATACGTACTGCAAGACAGCACACTATACCTAAAGAGTAGAAT
This sequence comes from Teleiodes luculella, assembly GCA_948473455.1. Taxonomy (NCBI): domain Eukaryota; kingdom Metazoa; phylum Arthropoda; class Insecta; order Lepidoptera; family Gelechiidae; genus Teleiodes; species Teleiodes luculella. The sequence continues at coordinate 4,569,520 of OX419588.1, read as the reverse complement.
GAAAGTAGAAAAGAATTATTTATTTCTTTCTGAATTAAAGAAAATAGAAAGAAGTAGGATGAAGTAGGTAGTAGGAGTAGTCTCTCAAAGTAGTTTAAATCGTTTCACAAAGTGAACGGTAAAATACTCCGATCTTTCTTAACTAATGGAGATCCAATGTTGAGATTCCGTTCCGATTTAATATTATTCTTTGTAAGTGGGTGAACGAACGTGGAGTGGAACATGATTTCTTAAAATACTATTGTTCCAACGATAAAGCCGGCTGTGGCTTCCGACATGGCTCCTATAACGACTACATCCGTAGATAGTAGCCGGGACCAACGGCTTTACGTGCCTTCCGAAGCACGGAATCATCTTTCTTTTCGGACAATCAGGCGGTTCTATAATTCCAACATCAGGATTTGTGTGGTAGGTTAACCTCGAAACCCACACGATATGCATGCATCACTACATAGTATAAAATAAAGTCGCTTTCTCCGTCCCTATGTCCCTATGAAATGAAATGAAATGAAAATAGTTTTATTCCAGACCGTGGTCCATAAATAATAAGGAACATACAAATCAAAATTAAATTAAATTACAATATTACAAAAAAAATTAAAATGAAAAATGAAAAATAAAAAGCATGAGGATTTATTGAGGGCCCCTGAGTGGGGCATGACGGCTTTGCCATAGCTGGTGCAAAGGACTGGCATCCCAGGATCGAGCAGCGACGACCACGGAGTTGGTGGAGGAGAAGATAGCTTCCCTCGCGCTGGCACTGCGCTGTCGCAGCAGCGCCGGCCAGGTCGGCGCTCCCCCCTCGCAGAACATCCCGCTGGCGCTGCACCAGCGCGGCAATCGGAACATGGCGCGCCACGCGTCGTTATATTGAACCCGCATGTGGTTCATAGCGCGCACAGTGTGTTGGCTCCAGAGCTCCACAGTATACACGCTGGTGCAGTAGCTCAGAAACAGCTGTCTCTTTACTTCGTCACTGCAGCGAAAAAACCTTCTCGCCAGCATATTAGCTCGCACAGCTATAGCCCTTCGTTGTCTCTCTATGTCGGCCGTATCATCCAGATCTGCTGTTATCACGTGACCCAGGTATTTTACCTCCTCAACGCGTTGTAAGTCAGCATTATTTAGCCTGAGTGCTGGTGGGTCGTCAGGGGCGTTTCTGGGTGAGAACACCATATATACAGATTTATCCGCGTTATAAATCATATTATGCTGACTAGCATATGTCTCGCAAATATTTAGCAGCCTTCTCATTGCCGATATTGATGGCGCTAGAAGAACCATATCGTCCGCGTAGGAGATGTTGTTGATCATGGTTCCATTGATAGAACAACCTACCCTTGCCTCCGTCAGTTGGTGTGACAGCTGGTCCATGTAAATATTAAAGAGAGTCGGCGACATACTTCCGCCCTGTCCGACACCGCAGTGCAGCTGAGCAGGTTCTGATAGCGTCGATCTCCATTTAACCACGTTGGTTTGTTGTATGTACCATTTTCTCAACACATTAATGATGGGTGTAGGTACCTTCCGCTCAGCAAGCTTGTCCCACATCAGCTGGTGATCTACGCGATCAAAGGCTTTGCTTAGGTCTAGATAGCAAGCATATACTGCTGTTGCTTTCTTTTTATAGTATGCCGCCACCTGCTTCAATACATATATTGCTGTATTCGTCGAAGAATAACTTTTAAAACCGAATTGATTATCAGCAGTTTCTGTAAGGGTGGTGCACAGTTGATGCAGGATTTTCTCTAGTATCCTAGCTGTCATATTTGCGAGGGCAATGGGTCGGTAGTTGGACGCGCTGGATACGTTTTTCCTTGTGTTTTTACATATTGGTATTATTAGGGTCTCCGTTAGTCCAGCTGGCAGGTGGCCCGTCTTAATTATGGCAGTAAACAGGACTTATAGACAGTGTCGCACAGCCAAACCTCCATGTTTGAAATGTTCGAGAGTTAAACCGTCCGGTCCCGGGGACTTTCCACTACTCAATAACTTAATACTGTTAGATACATTCTGTATCGAGATATCTATACCGTCGCACGATGAAGTTGATGCCTGCGTTGAGTTTGTAACTCGGGGCGAGCTACTTACGGGCGCAGGCTGTGTAAATAGACGGCTAAAGTTATTTGCAATTTCTTTATCGCTAGTCGAACCGTCAATATGAGAAGGAAAACAATTTTTTGGTTTTAAGATCGCATTTGTTGCGTTCCAGAATTTTCCAAATTGCTTATTACGCAGACTAGATGCAATTTTATCCATTTTTATTTGCTCCTCTTTACATCTGCACATCTTTAATGCTCGCTTAAAATTTGCGCGGCAATATCTACGACGCTCCATCAATTCTCCACTAGCCGGGCGACCGGCTCTGAGCCATAGATTAAGGGCGGTCCTAGATGCGATATACGCCTCAGCCACGAGTTCATTCCAGCCAGGTATACTTTTGTATTTTTTACGGTTCGTATTTCGTCTATCGCTGAATACAGTAGATGCCGCATTTTGTATGGTCGAGATAAATGTAATATAAAATTTATCTATGGAAGATGCATTGTGTAAATTAGGTATTTTCTTCATGTAGTTGTTAAGATTTTCGGTGACCAATCTCGTATATTTTTCTATATCTGCTGCATGTTGTGGATTCCATGCCCATTTCAGCTTCTGTTGAGCTAAATTATTATCGTGACATGACGTTAAAACACTGAAGCGCAGTTCTAGGTAAATAGGTCTGTGATCCGTCCAGTCTACCGATACATCTACAGTCATTGATAACATGGCGTCGTAAACTTGTTCCGACACAATGCAGTGATCAAGCCAGCTGACAGTTTGATGCGCGTCGCTGACGTAAGTGTATGTGTCTGGCGGTAGTTTGAGCTTATCAGCATACGTATATTTGAATTCTCGGCAAAACTTGTCTAGCTCGCGACCGAAGGTTTCGTCAGGATCAGCATTGAAATCGCCTATAATTAAGCAGTTTTCCGTGCCGTATTCTTCCGTGATTGAGTGTATTTTTCCAAGTGTTTCACAGTACTCTGATAGGTTATCTGTGCAATCTGTCGGCATATATACTGTCATTATGACAAGTTTTGTGTTGCAATCTGTAGTTAGTTCAATCGCGCATAGTCGTGGAGTGCCACAGTCAATCGAAACAACTTGAAATGTTTTTCTGTACAGAATTGCCACGCCACCGTATGGTCTACCACGTAGAATCCCTCCTGATGTGTCCACCGCAGACGTAGCTACGCTGTTGTGATTACTACTAATAGTATTTAGGAAGTGCAGGTCCGTAGGAAGAAGCCAAGTTTCTTGTAAACATACTATGTCATAGGTATTGCATAATTCGTTAATAAACATGGCGCTGCGCCGTACAGACTTACAGTTAATGGACGTGAGTTTAAGTCGTGACTTATCCATTTTTGTTTTCTGAATTTATACTCTTGCGAGTATTAGCTTGGTGGTAACGGCCAACAATAACTCCCGGTGGCCATAATTCTTTTTTCATAACGTTGGATAATTTTTCCCACGGTACGGTCACCTTAAATTCGTTGTAGGTAACTTTGTCATTATGAGGTAGTTTATCCACTTTTATGGTGGAACCTCCTATACCGTCGATGAATCCAGATAAGTTTTCTTCAGTTACAGAACTATCTAGATTGGCTACATACATATATGCCATACGTGGAGCCGCTTTTATTTTTAAATTATTAATATCAGTACACGTACCCACTATATTTCTAGTAGGTCGGCGGCGGCGGCGGGACTTTTTATAGGACACAGTAATAAATCCATCCGCATCCGAAGGCTTTAGCCCTTTGTCTTTAGTAGGTGATACCGGTATATTACGTACATGGTCGTTTCGCACGCTCTTAACTATATCAGCACAAGTAGGCGGTGTATAGCGCTCCGACTGTGTAGTTTGCTTATGTTGTACTGTAGGCGAACATATTACACTAGAGACATCCTGTCTAGTTTGTGCAGGGTTTGTGGTCCCAGACGACACCGGGCTGATACTTTGTATATGGGTCAGACCTGCTGGACCACTATCCACATCGTTGCGATCATTATCTACATTTAAATTTATAGTTTTGAAGGTAGACGGTAAATATTGATGATTAGTAATATTACTAGGGATCATCTTTTTAATGGCTTCCAGTTGCTCCGTGGTAGCGTAGTGATAGCGAATATTTTCGAGGTCAGATTTAATAGCCACTATATCCTTAAGAAGCCGCGTGACATCTATGTGATCAAATGTCACGGGGGGTAGTTTGCTAAGCTCTCTAGCAACGAATATCGGAACAACATTTGGTTCTGTTGACTTCATAAGGTGCACTATGTCTTCCATGTCACGTTTCTCCTTGCCTTCACAACGCCTGCTCATAGCTTTCTTTGTTGTAGGTATAACTTCATATAGCAGGTTCTTCGCCTTAACAATATCAGGTCCAGTAAAGCTGCGACTGCATATCAGCACTAGACTTTGATCGTCCATAACATCAATTTTATTCTGCACGAATGATAATAGTTCGTTAATTATTATGTTACACGGGCACTTAGCCATATTTGTTTTTGTTTTAAATATTAATTTTAAAACAAGTACGGGTGAGCTCCCTACACGATCGCGTCACGCGCGGAACTGACCTATGTCCCTATGTCCCTTTGTACGCTTAAATCTTTAAAACTACGCAACGGATTTTGATGCGGTTTTTTTTAATAGATAGAGTGATTCAAGAGGAAGGTTTATATGTATAATACATGCATAATATACTGAAGGATAACCCACAATAACCATTTTCCCGTGCGGAGCCGGGGCGGGTCGCTAGTGTACGATAAAGCGAAATGGTAGCAGGACTCAAAAAATACAGGTATCGAAATCTATTTACCCAATTTGTTTAAAAATATGCACAAGCACATATTAAACATTTATATTTGTAATATTAGATAAATCATTATTATGTATTATGAAACTATTTTTTTTTAGGACCAAGTCACTGGACCAATTCTTCTTATTCAGCAGATGTCGTATTGATATTGCAAATGAATTGAGCTGTTCCCTTCCAATGTAGAAGTTTAGTCTAGCTGTGGATCGTTATAGGCTAAACAGAATAGAATATAATGATGATAATGATGATGATGTCATATTAAGTGAATGTGTATAAGATCGCCTGTTGACTTCTCTGCATACTCGTACATAATTTTCCATATTTTGTTAGACTTGTCATGTAAATAAAGAATATTTGCATTATGTTGTAATTTAAGTATTGTTCCGTGCCTTTTCGCTAACATCAGTCGACACGTTGAACAAGTTAAAGTGCCAATTTGCATATTTACTCGTACTGAGAATTTTAAGGTACTCATTCGTATTCGAACACAAGCGTTTGGAGTAAACTTTGTTGAAATTGACTTAGGTCAGGTTCACCCTTGAGTTTAAAGCACTCCGTAAATATCGATTGTTGTTTATCTAATTTAAATAGCTTATAATTGCACTTAAGTACCAAATTTTTACGTTATTCATGTTTACAAAATATTCTACTACAAGATTTATGATACAAGACTTTAAAACAAGTGTTTAACGTGTGTTTATTTTATTTTTGTTGAGACACATCCATTTTACCCATCTACCATCAGGACATAGTTTTATCACTTCATCGTAGACTTTTGCTACGGCGTAGCCACATCGTAGCACCATCTACGGATTTTGCAAGTTTTGTCTACATACATGTACATATGAATAACTACGCAAAGTATGACACCAAAACAATGCAGAAAAATAATTTCAACATTTTGTCAAAAATTCAAAAAGTTTTTATTCGAAGTAAGATTTTACAAATCACTTTTCGACGTCAAATTCTAAAGAAGTTATTAAACTTTTTGCTCAAACCAAGGCTGGTTCTCGTCTCGCACTAATTTATTTATGTATGAATTTTATAAAGAATAAACTCTTAAAAAATTACAGAGGCGATGCGATATTAGTTTGAACAGAACTGGCAGGTTCACGCAATGTGTGCACTGCTGTGGAGAAGGACTCGCCGAAGTTGAACTACTGTAGAAGATTGTTACTTTATTATGTCATAAACATGATCGCACGCAGAAATAAATATAAGACAAAATTCGCTGCTCAGCGGAAGCGTAACTCCGAGACTTGACGTAAATGTTTTATACAAACCCTGTTGTTGTACAAAAATGTAGACGTATGTGCGTAAGGTTGGGTCAGCATTTACAGCGCTGTGGCTTGGGTCGGACATTTCCGGAGGACGCTGACCGCGGCGCTTTCAATCCGGGTCCGCGCCGGCTAGGGAACAAAAGAAGCTTGCCAGCGCTAAACAACCCAGGGCGACTATACTTTACAGTTTATTTCGGAAAATGTGCTGAATGCCCGCTTCTAAATTAAATGTCAAAACTCGGTAACAAAATGGAAAAATTAAATGCTGCTGCTAAATCACGTTAGGGTAACCATACAGTTACGGTATTTTAAGTGTATTCTTTGCCAGAAAAGTATACTTATCATATTAACTAATAATTAATAACCTTGATCATTTTTACACTTAATAATTTTTCAACCTCCACAGAGAATCCTAGTAAGAAGACATCAATAGAGTAACTATTATTCTGTGTCAATAGTAAAAAAATCTCTAAGGGCCATATCACGCCATATCATGCTTTGTAACCACGTTAAATCTTGACTCCCGACGTGAAACAAATGAGAGGCAATTATGTGTCTTTCTACTCGTAACTTTAGGCTTTATGAGATTTGTCGTAATAATTTGAAAAAAATTAATGAAGCTGATTAGCTAAGGAGTTTTACTTAAAAGAATACATTTGTATTGTCAGTTCATACTGAATCTTGACTTTGAACATATTACTTCTTGCATTAATATTCTGACCTGATTTTATGAACTTATTAATGGTCACCCCACAATGAAATGGCGGATTACAATTTTACGTACTCACGAAAGGTAGAAAGGTTCAGTCGTATTTTAATGTTTTGTGTCAAACACTTTTACTAAAGTGTACTTGTGATGTAGTACGAGTGTGTCATAAAAAGTATAGGTATTAGAGAAGAAAAAAGCTGAACATTCCTTTATAGATTTTTTCGGGGTGGCGTGGCGACAAAGAATACTTCCTGGCCGCGCCACTAATTTTGTTTAATTACTGTAAAACTATTAGACGACTCTTTTTTTTATTTTACGACTAAAACCGACATTTAATGGACATTTGCTCTGCTATATCTCATTCGATTCGCTGGCGTGGCGTGGCGACGAAGCATCACGCGAACTTTTTATTATTCTAGAATAATATTAACGTTTCTAAAATGTATTCGAATAAATATTACTTACGTTTAGCTTTAACATATCTCCAGTTTGAATTTGATGTAAAAGATATTAGAAAAGCCCTCGAGATTCCAAAAGCCTTCAAAAGTATAGAATAACTTTTGTTAGAGGCGTCAAGGGATCGCATACGTATTCATTGGCGAAATGGCGACAATTTACGCCTCGTTGTCAAGCTTGAGTATTATTTATTTATTTATTAAGTAGTACTAAATTTTTTTTTACATTCTAAATAAAGTCCCACAAAACTGCACAACAGTTTGTCTGTGGGATCAGAAGTATATAATATCTATTTAATTATACAATTTGACAAAAAAAGTAATCATTTATATAACAAAAACATTAATAAGAACAACAAAACGTAACATTGATTAATTAGTTCGTTTTTGCAGATCATTCTTCAGAATCAATCACTTCTAGAGCTTCGCTGTTCAGACAACTCTTAAAATATTTCAATTTTTGTTTAAAATTTCAGCGTATATTGATGGATAAGAGAAAAAACATTTAAGGTCAGAACTTCAAGCATTTTTTTTTTGTGTTTACCATCACTTTCATTTCAAATAATTTTGTTAAACTTTTTAAAACCCCCGCCACGCCACCAAATCGTTACTTGATCCTTTCAGCAACTAGAAAAGAGCTGATAATCTTCAAATGGCTGAAAATATTTTTACCCACGACGGACGGAACGGAACGGAGGCGGTATATGCGTTTGGGGTAAGAGGTTGTTTGTTTGTTTGTTTGTTTGTTTGTTTGTTTGTTTGTTTGTTTGTTACCTTCTATCTCGAAAACCAATGGACCGATTTAGTTCCGGTTTTTTGCATTAAAAAGGTATCACTTCAACTTAGGATCTTAGATATGTTTTATGTAGGTAGACCATCAGGGAGCGCTGCAGCAGCCAGATAAGTTGGTACCACAGGAGTTATCAAAAACTACCGAATCGATTTCGATGCAGTTTTTTGCATTCAAAAGGCTTCATATTGGAGCTGGTTGTTAGACATGTTTTGGGGCGGTAGACCACCAGGGAGCCCTGCAGCAGCCAGATAAGTTGGTACTACAGGAGTTCTCAAAGAGTACTGAATCGATTTAGATGCGGTTTTTGCATTCAAAAGGCTTCATCTTGGAGCAAGTTCTTAGATACGTTTTATGGAGGTAGACCACCAGGGAGCCCTGCAGCAGCCAGATAAGTTGGTTCTACAGGAGTTCTCAAAAAGTACTGAATCTATTTCGATGCGGTTTTTTGCATTCAAAAGGCTTCATTTTGGAACTGGTTGTTGGACATGTTTTGAGGCGGTAGACCACCCACCAGGGAGCCCTGCAGCAGCCAGATAAGTTCGAACTACAGGAGTTCTCAAAAAGTACTGAATCTATTTCGATGCGGTTTTTTGCATTCAAAAGGCTTCATTTTGGAACTGGTTGTTGGACATGTTTTGAGGCGGTAGACCACCCACCAGGGAGCCTTGCAGCAGCCAGATAAGTTCGAACTACAGGAGTTCTCAAAAAGTACTGAATCGATTTCGATGCGGTTTTTTGCATTCAAAAGGCTTCATCTTGGAGCAGGTTCTTAGATACGTTTTATGGAGGTAGAACAACAGGGAGCCCTGCAGTAGCCAGATAAGTTGGCATTACAGGAGTTTTCAAAACTACTGAACCGGTATCTTTACAGATCAGGTTCTTGGACATGTTTTATCGCACATGGCGGTAGACTTGGACATGTTTTATGGCGCATGGCGGTAGACTATAAAGAAATACTGCAACAGCGAGGATTGTGTCTGTTTGTTTGTATGTTTAATTAGGTACTAGCATAATATACAATGTCGAAACACAAAGAAAACAAAATGTCGTCATTTTTAATTATATGTTTTAGTGTGCTAAGTGATAACAAACAAAAGTAACGTACTCTCCAAAAAGTTTAAAATAAAAACAAAATTTAAAAATTTAAAAAACCCACGCCGGATGTTAAAACATATTCAAATAAAAAACAAAATTGAAAATTTTAAAAAACCCACGCCGTATGTTAAAATATATTAGAATAAAAAGGATTAAATAACATTTTTGGAAATCCCCCGACCAGAGTCAAATAAGATAAGAAATATCAAATAAAGAAATCTATAAAAAGAGTGATTTCTCACGAAATCCGCCACACAAACAACTAATTATGACCTTTCTTAGTCCTTACGTATACCTACCTACTTACCTTTTGGTTTCTCGTAGAAATAGACACAGCAATAATATTGATTAATTTAGGTACTATAATACTCATCTATCTAATAATATAATACAAATCCAATAAAACACGTCGGGGGCTGCCATCATCGCTCTCTTTGTTAGAAATTTCAGTTAAAATATTGTAACTACTTATTTATATTACTTAAAAACTAAATATAATGTAGATTCTGAATAAGTAAAACTCACGGTATGATAAAATTTATTAATGTCAGAGCAGGGAATGGCAGACCCCGACGTGTTTTATTGGATTTGTATTATATTATTAGATAGATGAGTATGTATAGTACCTAAATTAATCAATATTATTGCTGTGTCTATTTCTACGAGAAACCAAAAGGTAAGTAGGTACGTATACGTAAGGACTAAGAAAGGTCATAATTAGTTGTTTGTGTGGCGGATTTCGTGAGAAATCACTCTTTTTATAGATTTCTTTATTTGATATTTCTTATCTTATTTGACTCTGGTCGGGGGATTTCCAAAAATGTTATTTAATCCTTTTTATTCTAATACTAGCTGGTGCCCGCGACTTCGTTCGCGTTGAAGTATTGAATAATACACTTTTAAAAATCAAAGAATGTCTCTATAAACTACATTAGTAGTTTTTCCCGTAGGGGCTAAAACAAACAACTGTTCAGCACTACTCACTCGTGAACATGCCACGTACAGCTGTCCATGAGAAAAGCAATTGGATCTTAGATCCACCCCAGCAGCCTTGAGAGTTTGACCTTGGGATTTATTGATGGTCATTGCGAAGCACAGACTGATGGGAAACTGAGTGCGCTTAAATTCGAAAGGGAAGTTGTTGGGAATGAGTGGAATCCTTGGTATGAAAACAGTTTCGCCCGCGCCACATCCAGTGAGAATCTCAGCATGGATTAAATTTCTCTGCAAAGCACTTACTTTAAGTCGGGTGCCATTACATAATTTGGGCGGAGTTAGATTTCTCAAAAGCATTATGGGCACTCCGACTTTCAGTGTGATTTTATGTGCAGGAAGACCACTCGCTGTTAGAGAGCTCAAAAACTCTATTGGGTAGTTCGTAGCATCGTCCTCATGTACAACGCTGTTATAGGACGTGTACACCACTTCATCTCCACCAATTTCTGCCAAAATTTTTGCATTTAATGAAGCAGCTTGTTCGTTTTTGGGTGTCAGTATGGCGCGTTCACATAACCAAGAATTATCATGTTGAATAATACTTGAAACGTCTCCAAACACTGAATTTATTAGTTCATCTTCAGACGACACAACTCTACCTAAAATGTCAGGAATGACAACTTGTCCTTCATCTTCAGGAAGAGTACCTTCTCCAATTTCTAAAAGAATATTCGAAAATGTTTGTGCCTGGGAATTTCCGCCTAGTTGTGCTCGCATGTTGATTGTTAGACGCATTCGTATTATTTGAGGCCATAGATATGAACGCTTCAAGGATGCATTAATTTCATCGGCTCTGGTTCCCCGAGTAACAACCGGAAGAGTTTGCCGGAAATCGCCAGAGAAAAGAACTGTCACGTTCCCCATTGGAATATCGTTTCGGCGAATGTCCCGCAGTGTTCTATCCACGGCTTCAACAGCTTTTTTATTTGCCATTGTGCATTCATCCCAAACGATAAGACAGCAATCCTGAAACACCTTTGCTTTATCGCAATTTCTTGTAACTGCACATGTTGGTGTTTCAGTGCTATCTAAATCGATTGGGATTTTGAACATTGTGTGGGCAGTTTTACCACCGGGAAGAAGTGTAGCTGCGATTCCAGAAGATGCTACGGCCAGTGCTATCTTACCTTGTCGCCTGAATTCAGCAAGAATCGCTTTTGTTAGGTAGGTCTTTCCAGTACCACCTGGAGCATCTAGGAAGAATATCTTCCCTTCATTATTAAGTACGCTTTGGACGACGATGTCAAATATTTCCCTTTGTTCTGGTGTAAAATTTTGTAAATTGTCATTTACTATAGCGGTTAGATCAGTGGAGCTATAGTTTATCTCCGAGGCATACTCACGGTTGATACGCGGTTGATCGGGTAGAATTTGAGGAGAGGGAAGACTGAAGTCACTCAAAGATTTGCCACCAATTGATAAAAGGATCTCCTGAATAGAACAAAGGGAACTATTAATTACTCTTTCGTCATTTGGATCAATATCTTGATTTAAATTGCGCCTCAAAGAATGATGGAAGTCTTCAGAAAGATACGTCTTATACTTCTCCCACAAACTTAAAGGGTCTGAAATACCACAGAACACTAACATGACAGCAAATAGGTGACGTAAGCGTTTGGGACTGTCGCTGACACAGGCTTCTTCGAGAGTCGCATCCCAATGTTGATCACCTTCAAGCAGTTGAAGTGCTCGGCAAGCTGATTGAAATGTGGGATGCTCAACATCATGAACTGTTTTTAAAAATTGGAAAGAAGTTGGTCCTTGAACGTTGTGCAAAAGCAGCCGCAAGTAAAAGCATTCCCCGCTACTGGGGTGAACTGTGTACACTCGACCTAAAGCAGAGTCCTTGAAAACGCCAGGGAATCCTTCAACTGGCTGACCACGTCTACGTCTGTTAAATACTCCTCTTTGCTTATCAAAAGTGTAATAAGAGGGTACTTCATCGTAGGTTAACGTTTTAGCGAAATCGTCTTCTTGGCACAACCTGAAAAACGCTAAAAGTGTTGTCTGGCGTGGGTTTTCTACACGGTTTCGAGCGTTATCTGCGTCAAAGTATATTCTCTGACCATTCTCTAAGTGGACATCAAGATGCATTACTGTAGGATGCCTTTCATGAATGCCAAATCCCAATATGCGCCATATAGCTTCAGAAGTGCTAATGTATCGTCCGGTTTGGTACCTGGTAACTTCGTCTCGATCGGTTCCTTGCAAAGCGAACGTTGCTTGGTCGTTGCCTTTATTGACATATTTGCAAATATATTTTATTGCCTCCACACTATTGCACATCTCAACGTTTATGTGGGCGCCGAATATTTTGGACAATAAAGGTGAGTAGGGAACAACCCAACTATTATCAATTATTAGCTGCTGTCCGCGTAATCTAATTTCAGCTGTATATCCGCCCTGCTGCGGTGATCGACGTCGATATGAAGGGTACCCATTCTCACCTGTAACTGTCTGCTCTACTAAAGCACGGGGATACCTTTTTGTACAATGGCCATCCTTCATGCAGGGAGAATTTCTATTCAGGATACCGCAGGGGCCATGTACCATATGTGTTTTTATTATTTCATACAGTGCAGGATCCTCTTCGGGGTTCGGAAGCTCAGCGCTTATTAAGGTGTCGACATCGTTGGGTCGTATTTTATTCTGCAGCCACAGCAAGATGTGCGCGTGAGGAAGGCCACGCTTTTGCCACTCAACGCTATACATAAAGCACAGAAAAGGACCAAAAACGCTTTCTTTCGTAAGAAGGTCGATCATTATTTTTAGTTTCAAGTGAAACACCCTTGCAACCACGTCATGTCGGTCATAAGATGCTTGACCTGCAAATAACTCTTGGGTGATCTCGTTCCATTTCGGGTTAGTAGTAAACGTGATAAATAAATCCGGTCTTCCATACTTTCGGACGTAGCAGAAAGCATCCTGCGTGCGTTCGTGCATATAGCGCGGTCCGCCGGTGAAACTGGATGGAAGAATGACTAAGCGGCCTAAGTTTTCAGAATCAGCATCCTGCTGCATAGCGTCACGTAAATGCACATATTCTTTAGCACGTAATCGTCTCTGGTTGGTCCGTATGTACACTAAGCGCTCAGTTTCAATTTTCGCGTACATATCAACAATAAACTGACTAAACAGGCCACGGAACCGTTGCAAATATGCAAAACGATCACGTCGTATTTGCAGAATGGCAGCATAAAACTGCTGGGCTGACACTTTTTTGTTTAAGTTAGGCTCTCTTGTGGTGGGGTTACTTGATGGATCCCAAAGTTATAGCCATCTTCCCCTCGGCTGTAAATTAGGGGGTATTGTAAGGCGTCATATGAACGATGCGTTTCGTAGATACGCTGTAGCCGGTCATCTCGAGTGCGCAAGACTATATCTCGACGTTCACATTCTTGGTCAACTAAAACAGCGGCCACTTCATTTGCAACAGGTGTATTGTGCCTACCACGATGCTCAGCTGCGGGTCGTTTTTCTGCGTTAATGACAAATTTGTAATTATTGTTCTGACCTTGCGGAACAGATTCTAATGCGGCTTTGAAACTATGCACATAAGGGTTTACCTGGTGCAGCATACTTTGAAGTACCGTGATTAGATTGCCATTAAGCTGTGGATAAATTTGGTTTCATAGGTTTGCTTGCTCCTCATAATTGGACACAAAATAAATCTGAAGAAATTGGGGCTGATTTTCAGGCAACAGGGAACCAATTAGGTGGTAGACCTGACCCTGGATCTTAAATGTTGGCATGAATGGCCCTTCAGATATCAATTTTCTGCCTACCCCCTTAGTCTATTGGCGTGATTATTTCTATCCTTCTTTACCTTCCAAGTAACGTTGAGTCAAATAAAAAAAAGTCCCATTAAAATCGGTTTAGTAGATTCTGAGATTCAATTTCCTGCCTGCCCCCTAAGTTCATCGGCGTGATTATTTATATCCCAGTTTACTCTCCAGGTGATACTGAGTCAAATAAAAAAAGTCCCGTCAAAATCGGTCCAGTAGATTCTGAGATTAGCCCGGACAAACAGACAGACAGACAGACAGACAGACAGACAGACAGACAGACAAAATTTTTAAAAATTGTTGTTTTGGCTTCTATTACGGTAATTAAGACCCCCTGTAACAATTTTTCATAAAAATCTTCAATGTACAGAAATCGATCTTTTACAGTCTTATTATATGTATAGATATTTTAACATACGGCGTGGGTTTTTTAAAATTTTCAATTTTGTTTTTTATTTGAATATGTTTTAACATCCGGCGTGGGTTTTTTAAATTTTTAAATTTTGTTTTTATCTAAGATCATAGTTAAGAACACCTTGCAAACAACAAAAATAGATCGGCGCAGCAAAGGATTTATATGAAAATTTTAAATGTCCGTTGTTAAATATTAATTTTGTACAGTCATCTGCAGAGACTGCTATCTACGCCACAATAAATGTTTTCTTTCTCTGTATTTAACAACGTACACATTATTTAACATTATGTACGTCTGACATACACTTTGTAATTAACTTATTGCAGAGTACATAGATTTTTGACAGGTGGATACCTAATCAGGCTGTAGGTACATGTTTTAGTTACTCTTCGACTTGCAAGCGATAAAGTTTCCCTTTATAGCAAAGTCACTGACGACGTTGAAACTTGGGCACCTCTTTGCACCGTCATCCTATATTAATTACCTGGTAGACAGGCACCATTTATTATAATTATCAAATAAATGAAATTGAACTCTGACCTTTCTTGTGAAAATATTAAAAATTAAGCCCAGGCCGAGGGTTTGGTAAAATTTTAACCTAATGGTCAAATATCCAAGACGTGTTAACATACTTCCTTTAATTCTCCTAACAATTGGACTATACTAATTGCAATTATTTTAAATTATGCGGTAGGCTCAGCGCTATAGTTACTTTACTGCGTTTATCGATGTCCTTTTCATTTGAGTGTTTTTCACAAGACACGTGTAAAAGGTAAACGCAGTGTTTTTGTCTTTTTTAAAGTCCGGTGAAGCTTGATATATGCCGATTTGGCGACAAGCGTAGGCCAGTTAGAAAGATAGAAGCCCTCTAATACTGCGCTTAGCGCATAAACGAAAGGGTAGGTACGCCTAAGAAATTCGTTTCAATTTCTTAAGAAAATATCTTATGGTACCCACTTAGATTCAGACCTACAATTTGTATTCTAATTTCATTGTATTATGAGTTACTTTAGTAGATTACGCGATTATCATAGACTTTGTATGAAAAATAGTCCCATCAAACTCCAATATAATGCCTTCGCAGAAGACGAAGTTCCGCCGGACAACTTTCTGGCGACCGGCCAGTATTCAAATTAATTTTGTTCTATCCTCGAAGATAAAGTTATGCATTCGAGAAGTAGAGTAGCTTCGTATCCATTAAAAAAAAACGTTTCAGTCACACAATATCTATATTTTTGTTTTTAATTTTTAATTTATTTACATTTTCAAAAGTGATAAGAACCTGCCGAGAGCGACGGGATTAGGGCAACATCCCTTTGGAGAGTGAATTTGTCCAGCCAAGTACAGTTATTGGGTGTTTTGGTAAAATGCCTAATTTTTGTTGAACTATAACTAATCTCTAGGCGACAACAATTTTAAAACGGGTGTAAAAAACCGCTCTGCAAGAAATGTGCTGCTTTAATATATATATATCTTCAATATATCTTTATACTATATAGAATATAGATTATATGTAAAAGTTGGTTGTGTGTTTCCAATAAAGTATACTTAATACATGCCAGGACTTAACATACTTCCCATCCTTATACTATACTCTCGATCCTTTGCAAAAGTTGGCCTTGTTTGTTCGAAAAAGTGTGGAAAAGGTAATTTTCAAAGCAGAACTCTCTTTGTTTGTTCACTTGAAGTTAGTTGTTTCGTAATTTCATAGTCGCGGACCCTTTGATTTGGTTCGCAATTTATTTTCAAAGTTCTAGGGAGTAGAGATAACAATATAATCCAAATTTAATACCCTGGTCTATAGAATAGAAGATCGCGTGTGAAATTATAAGAAATTACAAATTACATTTTATGAACTCGTTTATCTAGATTACCTACATGTTTTTAAATATTTTCTTTGTAAATCTACATATTTACTTGTTTTTGTTTAGCTACATAGTTTAAAGAACCCTAAAAAGGTACAAAGATCGTTTATTACATGCAATGATACAAAAATCCTTCTGTATTGTAAAATTTTAACTCCAATCATCATATTTCCGTTTAAAACCTTTCATTCTCAATACATCCATTAAAAATATTACGTTCAAAAGCATAAAAGGGAAACAGGTAACGTCGATGTGGGATTAATGTGTCGGGGCGCGGCGCGTGACGTAGAGGAATTGATGGCAAACAAACAAATGATGACGGAGTGCCTCGAGCCACCTGAACACCTGGGTCACGCAGTATTACAAATTACTTTACATCACGTAGTCAATATTACACACACACACACACACACAAACACTCATACACCTACGCAAACAACTATCTTGGCATCATAATACATAATTAGGAACTAAGTTATCATACTAATATTATAAAGAGGAAAGATTTGTATTTTTGTGTGTATGTTTGTAATGAATAAACTCAAAAACTACTGAACCGATTTCTAAAATTCTTTCACCATTAGAAAGCTACTTTCACGCTGAGTAACATAGGCTACCTTTTACTGTGGGCAAATTCTTTATTCCCACGGGAAATACTGTTAACGCGAAAAACTAGTTATTTATATGTGTATAAGGGATCAGGGATACATTTTGGCTATGTAATGAACACGAAATAGTAGTCGTAACTTGTAAATCATTATACGGGGACAGTTTTACGCTACAAATTACAAAATCGCTGAAGTTAGCTTTGCACCACATAGCTAATGTGCAAGAAATGTGAGGAAGTAGATACCTACTTTAAGTATTAGTTTAGTAGTTTTATTGATGGAATAAATTCCCCGTTTTCATGAACAATTTCTATACCACTACTCTTCTATTACTATACTGTTAAACTTCTACTATTCTATTGTACTATAATACACTGAAGTAGAATATTTACAAATATATGCATTAAAGCCTACTAACATTTTAATTCTGCCGTTTTTCAAACCGACGACAAGCTGAATAAACAATTTAACATACATTGAAAAAAGAACCTTATCTGTATCGGGTAATCGTACAATAATCGCCCAATCTTATCTCAAAGAAATAACACACATGCATCGCATTATAGATAAATTACTAATATTCTAGATAACCTCTGTAAACATATTTCCGAACTGATATAATGTTAGTTTTTGCTCACAAGCAACGTGAACACTAAAGACCGATTTTTGAATATGATAAACAAATTAATGAAATTGAATTTAAAAAATCACAAACATAATTTATACTAACAATACAATTGTTGATCAAAAGTGGACGAAAAGTGCAAGAAATGAAGTTAAGACGAAACAGTGACGCTAAAGAAATTAGTGTGAAGATAAATGTGTTGAAGACAATCCATATGTACAAGTTTAACCGATAATTCATTCATCACTCAGCTTCTAAAATATAATAACAACTGTTCCAGAACCAACGATAGTGCAAACTATTGAATATGAATAATATATCAAATATAGAACTTCACAACTATTACATAGTCTCCGAAATGGACCAAGTTTCGGTAATATTATCAAATGGAACATTTTTGAAGATTTTCACATTGACTACCAGCACGATTGGAGTGGCTCTGTCAAGCCTGGCTTTACTTCTTCTACTCATGACAGCCTTTTTATTTGCCGAATGGAGACAAGTGTATAAGAACCAAGTATTGATCCAGTTCATGACTGCAAGATTCATCTTCACCATGCTGAGGTATTTCATGGACATATCAACAACGTTTGTACTTTACCAGGTCAGGCCAGCATCACATGTCTTTATAAGAGGATTTTTTCTGCTGTATACGGAAATGGCTTTAGTTTTATGGATGTTCGTGTTCACTAAACAGATGTACCGCAGTTTAGCTAAAGTGTTTTGCCCTGCAGAACGCAATATATGGTATGTTTCAACTGCCACTTGGATTGTGCCTTTAATTATTACTCTGTCTATCTACTTGCCTTGTATTTGGAAACCAAAAACTCTAAGAATGTACTTTATTGTTGGATTAATTCTTATAAAATGGCCGATTATAATAGCAAATGGCGTCCTTTTGATCCTCATTACAAAGTCTGTTATATTGAATAACATAAGCAAAACATCAAGCAACTCTCGTATTGTTATCTTAATGATAATTTTGATATTTAATTTTTGTGTTCAGTTAATTTTGTCTGACATCTGGAAGATACTTATATTTATTGTTTTTCGGCATTCAGATGATCTTCCTAGACAAGTTACAATCACTTTAGTCATATACAACATATTTTCTTTATATGTTTGTGCGTTCGGCATCTTCTTTTGGCTATTTGGTAATGAAAATACGAGGAAATTGTGGCGAGCGCGTTTAAGAAGAGGAGAGCATAAGAAAGAGAGTGGAACAATAGTCGTGAATGTTGGGAAAGAAGCGCCGGCCAGACCGAAATCGGAACCGGTGCGACTTTTGTCGACTTTACCTCAAATTAGTCGACACATCAGTGTTGTTTGAATGACACAAATTGTTCCTTTATAACTTTGTATTTGATGTATTTATATTTTTATTGAGGGATAATTAAGGCCTTTAAAACTAAATGACCTAACCTAACCTAACCTACCTCGCCAAAAATGTTTGTTACCGAGAAAGGAATTGATAGACAAAATGTTTGAATTTTTGGTCTAACAAAGTATTTTTTTGTTAAAACTTTTTACTTCTTTTATCCGAAGTCTATTTTAAATTACGCAATATGTACAAACATTTAATTATACCTATATCTGTTCAAATTAAATTATTTGAAATGAAAAACTTCTTTTTACTGAACTTGTCAAATATAATTACAAATAAAGCACTGAAAGC
Organism: Teleiodes luculella; assembly: GCA_948473455.1. Taxonomy (NCBI): domain Eukaryota; kingdom Metazoa; phylum Arthropoda; class Insecta; order Lepidoptera; family Gelechiidae; genus Teleiodes; species Teleiodes luculella. The sequence continues at coordinate 4,550,348 of OX419588.1, read as the reverse complement.
CTTCGGAGAAAACGTTACTCAATTTATTTCATTATTTTTTACACAAAATAATTGTGAATCTCGTCTTCCCGTGCCTAGATTATTAAATTTCCAGCGACTCGCCGAAAATAATTACGTACGCCATTAGACCGGAATGTAAAGTGGTCTGGAACGTAGTTAGCGCCACGTAAATTGGAACGTAATTAGTGACAAATTACTGCCAGGAATAGGCCTCAAGAGGATACTTGTAGGTTATGTACCACCAACCCCTATAATGTAATTTACACTCCACACAATGTAATTTTTAAACACCTTGACGGCCTTGTAGCCTAGTTGGTAGTATGTATGCCTACGAAGCACAAGGTCGCGGGTTCGAAATATGTAGTTCGAATCCCGCCTAGGGCAAACATTCGTGTGATGAGCACTTGTGTTTGCCTTGTGGTTGGATGTTGTATATTTATATTATTTATTACGTATGTATATCAGCTGTCTGACACCCGTAGTACAGGCTCTGCCTAGTTTGGGGTCAACTAAAATGCGGAAAAACAGCTGTTACACATATTCAGTAAAATTTCACAGTGTATATATTTGAAGAAAAAAGTGAGGAAGTTAAGCAAACAAGGTTCCTTTATCTTCAGTGTAGGTAGATGTTCATTTCAAAAGAGCTTTGTAACATGTGCAAGACGAGAACAAACACCTGCGCTCACGATCTACTTACATAAAGGATGCTTGCTCACTTCTGCACAAAGGAAACTCTAGCTGTCTTTTTTACATAACATAATACATTTAAAAGTGCCTACGAAATTCCTAAGAAAACTGGAAAAGTGTAAAATCAGACAGTCCGGTAAAATAGTAAAGGGTTAATACAGCTGCAGTATATATATAAGTATTGCAGTATTATATTTTTTTGCAGTATCACTACATAGTATAATATAAAGAAAAGCTTTCTCCGTCCCTATGTCCCTATGTCCCTCCCTTTGTACGCTTAAATCTTTAAAACTACGCAACGGATTTTGATGCGGTTTTTTTTAATAGATAGAGTGATTCAAGAGGAAGGTTTATATGTATAATACATGCATAATATACTGAAGGATAATTCACAATAACCATTTTCCCGTGCGGAGCCGGGGCGGGTCGCTAGTATGTATATATATTTGAATCGAATATATTTTAAATTCTTTGATGCAAATCAGGAAAGCTCAAAAATGTCCTAGGACCAACAAAAATTCTGTTCACAAATTTATAAGACATCATAGATATCATGATCACGTCATCATAAATAGGTAATTCTTAATTTTTGGATTTATATGAGTTTGATAAAAAGTTTAAAGCTTTTATATCGAGTAATGACCTACTTTACCAAAAGATTTTTAAAGGTTTAATATTAAATTCATTTATTATTAAAACCATAGCGAAAATGTTTAAGATTGAAAGGTCCATCTCCTTGGCAATTCAGACTAAATACACCAGTTTTGTTATTCGAATTAAAGGACCATTCAAATATAAGATAGCAAGATAAGGAGACAATTGCAAATCTTTAAAAATATGGTAAGCTATCTAAAAAACATGATAAACTTCTAATACAAAAAATATGAATGAACACCGAATATAATTAATTATTTTTATAAATTAAAAAGCTTTTTGATTGTATATTTTGGAGTCCCTTTCAAATAAAATTCAACCCACTGTGTTCACATCTTGAGTAATTATTTTCGTTTCGACGTACGCAAATTCATCCGCATTTAGAAAATCTAATATACTCAAGCCGATTACTCAGGATTCGATTAAATTCACTGAAGAGTAAAGACAGGTCGAGAATAACTAAGTTATTTCGTGTATTGAATTGAGTAGACTCTTGCACAAATTGATTTGCTTGAATGTTTACTGAATTATAATAGCAGAAAAATACTCATAGTTTACTTAAAACACTTGTACTGGTTTCACCTAATATTTAATGGGAAAAAACCCAACCGGTGTCGCTCATGAGCATTATCAATGTAAAAAGTGACCCCTGATAATGCTCATGTGAGCGAAACCGGTTGGGTTTTTAACCATTAAATATTAAGTGAAACAAGTAGGTACAAGTATTTTAAGTATAGTAGAGTTTCACCAAGCGCCAATTGTAAGTATAAATTTATAGCAGAAAAAGCGAGTAAAATCTTATCAATTCAACATTAAAAAATATTGCTTCTTTCAGTGGTGACAATTCTGCCAGTGCCAAGGTTGAAGAAGTACCACACTAAACAAAACATCAAAACCAAAACTATTATAAATTTTTTATAGAAGTAATGTAATTTTGAACTGAAGATAAATAATAAAATAGTACACAAGAAGCAATAAAAAAACATATTATTATGAATGACTACTAATCGAAGTTTTTGCGGTCGGCACCATAATTTTGCAAAAATGATGCAGACTCTGCTAAAATAGCATACATTACAGTATAAATACCATATACGCACGGAAAATGGTGCAAGTTGAGGGTTTCATTAACGTGACATAAACTACATTGCTACTACACTAACACACATTTTCACGGGTTTTCTCCACGATACATTACATACATTAACACATACATACATTGCTACTACCCTACTAGTGGTAAATACATAAAATACTTAATTATCAAATACACGGTGG
>OX419588.1:4511983-4547529 GCA_948473455.1 Teleiodes luculella | reverse complement strand
AGTGAGATTACGGTATTTAGTAAAAAAGATTAATCGTAAAACGGAATAACGTTGTGCGGAAAAAGAATAATTCTGTAAAGTGTTATTGTGGTGATTTAAAAATATGTCAAGTCATACAATGGAAATTGAAAAATGTATGAATCGTTTACGGAATATTGAAATTCGGTTTTCAGTTTTTCGAAAATGTGATAGGTTACCTGTATGCAGATGTCAATGACCTTTTGTCCGGATTAATATGAAACAAACCATAGTGGTAAATACATAAATGGCAAATACGTAAAAAGTTATCAATTACACGGTGGTCTCGATTCTGACAGGACTCTCGTACAGCTATGTATACCTATCTCACATCCCATCACGAACGAGTGCTTTTGAACGGATGATATTGACATCGATGGTATTGACAGTTGGAGGGTATCGCTCATTGGACGTCAAGCTGCGTCGAACTGCGCTGAACTGTCGTCAGTTGAAGAGTTTGAAATTGGAACCGCAAGATTTTTATTATTTTATGCCAGATATATATACCTACAGGCTGTAAGTGACGAGTAATCAAAATCGTAAGGACAATGTCTTGGTGTATCACGATGATGATGATGTAAAATTGTTGAAAAATGTTTAAGTGTACTGTACGTACGATTATTATGAAAATTTTGGTAATTATTTATTTATGTTACCCTTTCAACTCAAAAACGTTTACTCTTGAATTTTTTTTTAAGTATTTCATTTCATTGTTTAAATATGTCCCCACACCGACGGGCTTCTATGTAAGTATGTAGTCAATATATCTATGTTTAATTCATAATTTTTGATACAAATCACAGTGCAGTAGTGTGCAGTATGTTTTATTTATCCTTTTTTCTTGTCTTTTAAGCGAAAATTGTGTCGGTTTACTAATAAACTACCTAAAATATAATATGAGCCACATCAAAGACCATCTTCTGGAACCAAGTTTATGACTATGAAACATCGTTATATTTTACACAGTTAGGTAAGGACCGACGCAGGCGAACTACATTTGACCAGAAATTCTGAAAATATGCAATTCAAGCACGATTTACTATAATTTGTTTATGTAAAGCAATCGCCGTGCGTTTATTTTGAAATGAAATATGTTTTATTCGAAGTAACATTTTACAATCACTTTTCGACGTCGCACAATCATAATCGACAATACAATACAAAAATACTTTGGTGTTAACCAAAAAAACATACAAGAAAACAATTTAAAATACATACAGGAGTCAAAATATCAATGAAACAGCCAAACTTTTTCAAAGCGTGTGATCTTTTCACATCGTTACACAATTAGTTTTTACCTTACATACATACGACTTATTACCTTAGCAGTGATTCCACTTTTTTGCACTCTGCGGTGATTCTCCTTACACATACTCTGAGGGGTATGCAGAGACCACTTCCTTCCACTTGCTACGATCCAGACATACTTCTTTCGCTTTATCCACATTCACTAGTCTCATCATGCAATGCATGCCCGTCGGTTTGGAGTACTCTAAAGACTTGCCCTGACCTTTTTTCAGAACATCCCCGATTTGATCCATTTCGTTTGCTGGATTACTCTGTATAATAATAAGAAATAATAATAAGAAAAAGGGTTTATTTTCAGAGACGCTAATAGAATACAAAACATACTATAAATTTCAAATGCCGTAGCCTAAGTAACTTAATAGAAACGGGTCCCCAAATTAGGCAAAGCCTACAGGCTTTGACGCTGATCATTTCCGAATATACTTTAGAAAAAAAGACAGTCATAAAAAAGTGTAGCATAATTGGTGAATATAAAAATAATAAGCGTATGATCTTGTTTGTAATCTTTTGTATTTGTGACGCAGTTTGCGTCAACATTTCTTTTTTATAATTTGCAGTTGAAATGAAGGCGGTCTACTCACCCCCTTAGTATTCTACGTCACGCCTGTGATCTTGTTTGTACAGGAACTTAGACACTAACCACGAGATTTATGGGAGTTACATTATAGTTGTAACTCCAACGCCTTAGGAGAAGCTTCCGCAGCTAGAGTTTTATTTAACTTGAAAAATATAGAGCTATACTTTTTAAGGCTTTCACGGTGGATTACAATACAATACAATACGAAAGACGTCCACTGCTGGACAACGGCCTCCCCCAAGGATCTCCACAATGATCGGTCCTGCGCTGCCCGCATCCAGCGGCTTCCTGCGACCCTCACCAGATCGTCGGTCCACCTCGTGGGGGGCCTGGCCACACTACTTCTTCCGGCGCGCGGCCGCCATACAATACAATACAAAAATACTGTATTGACACCCAAGGAAAATACAGAAATATAAATACATTAAACATTTCCCGTTGCAAGTTAGTTTTAATAATCACCTTTTTGTTAAATTGTGCAATAAAGAATATTAAATTTATGATACAGAAGTCAACAGGCGGCCTTATTGCTAAGGTAGCAATCTCTTCCAGGCAACCTTAGGGTAAAGATACTTAGGATTACATAATTATTGTTTTTTTAAGTGGGTTAAAACTACACTGGAATCTCCCTTAAACGAGTAAATCATAATAATTAAAAAAGAGTATTTGAATTTGAATTGCAAAAATAACTAAAATATCATAATCTTTCAGTAGTGGCGGAAGCGTTGCATTAATCTTTGCAAGAGATTGATGATGATAGTTCAATTATAAGTAGGTCATGGGCTGTCTTTTAGGTACTGTGAGAAAATTAATTAATTATTATTTATGTAAAGCCAAGCCATGGGGTGAACAGCTAATTGAAAATAAAACCCTAAGGTATAACTCTAGTTACATAAATGCTACATACTATAAGTACAATTTCATTACATGAAGTAGTAGCTTGAAAAATCCTTATAAGTTCGTTTTTAACTGATATTATAAAAAATATGACTAGCTAGAACTGAATGATACAAACCGTTTCGATTACGGTTCGTTCCCGGAAAACATAAATTCTAAACCCAATAAACACTTATATCCCTACCTACAAGAATATCGAGAAAAAATGATGACATTCACGAAAAGGTTTCTTAGAAAGTGGGACGAACGTAATTCAATTATCCCAATCTTTTATAAGCGTGAAAAATCGTTTGGAAGGCTCTTCGAGAAATTTGCGAAGGTTAGATTTATTTTCCGAGGCAGCATTATGAGAACCCTTTTGTTGCGTTCATCAGTCTTCGGGGTCGTCAATAGCTCTGTTTGTATTGGCTCATAAGTCTTCTTTAACTTCTAAGAATATTAGGTTTTTTGACAAATTTTTTCAATGTATCTACTAGATGGATGTGGACCATTTCAGCAGAGTCACGGCTCTTAGATGCCATAGTTTGAGTATATTGTATTTTCTTTGCAGTAAATTTTCTAGAGTAAAATATTACTTTTTACATAAAATTTCGTAAATATGTATAATATTATAATTCTTATTCTTACACAAAAGCAAAAAATATGTTAGATTCTGACAAAAAATTTAACAGTTTTTGTTTCTTTTTGTTCTTTCTTGTTAAGAATTTTCTGTAAATAACTAGAAGGTTGTCCCCAATTTATTTCAGGGTTCCAAACCATCCGTATTTTTATTTTGCCTGTGGTATAAAATATTCTGTTTCCGAGAGAAAAAGAAACATGTTCGTGTTTGATCCATCCGTATTACCTTGTACCGTTAGCTGTCTACTTTGAGTAGGTAGTTTAAGTTTTTCCCTTTAGAATACTTTCTCTCAAAAGATTTTAGCAATTTGTCCCAAACTAGGGTGAACCGAATGTCCGGTGATGGTCAAGTCAAAAGTCAAAAGATTTCTTAGAAAGTAAGATTTACAAAACCATTTTTATACTATTTACGTAAATGTAAAGGTGGCGCCACTCGTTTGTTGGTGGCTTCCTACTGAAATGATGATGTCATTAAATTAATACATTTTAATACAAATTAGAAGAGAAGTGTTCTTGAATGGCAGCCGCGAGCCGTAAGACGTAGTGTGGGCAGATCCCCCACGTGAGGGTCGCGATAAGCCTTTGGATGCGGGCAGCGCAAAACCGACCATTGTGGAGATCATTAAGGAAGGCCTTTGTCCAGCAGTGGACGTCTTTCGGCTGAAATAATGATGATGAATTTACAAGATTAAAACGTTGACTGAATTGAAAAATGAACACCAAAGTCTAATGCCATTGTTGTACTTACAGTTGAGACTTGGAACAGACAAGGCAGGAGATGAGAAAATAACGAGATTGCGTTATAATCTCCGCGGCGCTCTCATTCTTTAACCCGACTGAAACACAAAAGAAAGATACTTACTCACGAACAAAACAATATCCATCCATAAGTTCTGTAGTAGGTAAATAACATTGTAAACACTTAATACAGAAAGGAACATAAAAGATTAAACAACCACGCTAATGAAATAACCAATCAAATGTAAATCACAAAAATATTCCTTCAATTATAGACATTACAGTAGATTTGTAGAGTAAGCAACTCATTTATGGGGAACTGCATGGGAACTGTATTCGCTTTTATAATAAACTACCATATCATATTATATATTTACCTGATTGCCAATTTAAAAGTAAAATTTAAAATACCCTATGTTCTAAAGGTTAAAAGACTGAAGATTACCTAAATGATAAAAATATCTGGTCCAAATAAGCTATGTAATTTATGTATAGCTAAGATAAGAAAAACATTGTAAACATGTCTGAAAAGATGCGACACAATGTGGAGTTTCTTTTGACTGTTCTTCTAGACAAACGGCTTTACATGCCCTTCGAAGCAAGGAATCACCTTTCTTTACAGACAATAAGGTGATTGTCTGCAATGTACGAGTAATAACCAAACTGTGGAATGTCTCACAAAGTGATATTTGTTTGACAAGTGCCCCACAGGAATTCGAACCCGGAACCTCCGAGATGTAAGGTGATAGTTTTAATACTCGGCTACATAGGCTGTATCTTTCAACATTCAACATCCGATGTAACGTGGATTATTTATTTTTTTGTAAGGAAATTAATACTGCTGTTGTTTCGCTGTTGGATATTTTTTATTTATGTTAATTAAATCAGCGGTTGCCCTTATTTATACAGCCAGTCGAGATTTGAGTTCCGTATAATTAAGTTAATTAAATTGCTTTTGTCTAAATTGAGAGTTTTGGCAGCTAACTTAGTCGAAAAATTTACTTATCTGAAACTTTCACGATTGTGTAACTTCGTTTATGTTTCTGTTATAACAAGATAATAAAACATTGACTAAGCTGATTACTTAGATTTATTATGAGTTATTTTTTGCTTTTCTCTTACTTAATTGTTTTGTGTTTTGATTCGCACGTTTTTTATGGCGTTGTTGTACATTGAGAATGTGAAGAAAATATTAATATATGATAAATGAATCATTTAGGACTAAAGAACTTGGAAACATAATGTTAGGTATAACTATAACTGACCTTTAGAAAACCTAAGGTACGTAACATGACGTTGTCACTGCAAAACGTTGTTTTACTCTAAACAATGTTTTTACTAATTTCTTACTTGAAATACATTTTTTGTCCTCTTTACGTAATACTTTAATGGAGGCCTCAACCAAGTCTCGTAAAGTTATGTATGAGCAGGTTTCGGTGCCTTCTGAGAGTCGCCTTAAATAATGTATGAAGTCATCTTAAATGCGGGTTGAGGAACATGAAAGAAACAAGTCGTAATTTTCTCGTACAAGATGGAGATTGAAATATGTAATTTTAACTATAGTAAAGTAGATTTAATGCAAGGTTTTACCCTCATTATCATAATATTTTTTCAACTGTAAGAAAACCATCCCTGAATAAAGACCTTCCCTTAAGACTTTTACAATATCGAAAAATATAATATAAAAATTTGAGATTTAGCCCTTTACATAATTTTTCACATAATAACAAAACTAGCCTTTTGTCCGCAGCTTTGTCCGCGATAAATTAATTTTCCTACAGAAAAAGGTATTTTCCCGCGGTAAAAGGTAGTCCATGTCACTCAGGGATAACGTAGCAATCTAATGGTGAAAGAATTTTTGAAATCGGTTCAGTAGTTTCGGAGTCTATTCAATGGAAACAAACAAATAATCAAATCTTTCCTCTTCATATTATTAGTATAGATAAACAAAGCAAAAATATCACTAAATAAGTAGTCAAAAATTCAAGAAATAGTTTTCCATGTAATACTTTTCTATATATCAATGTATTACTGAAAACTGTCGCAAAGTTTTGCAACGGTTTCCATAAACTACTCCGTTATTTTTACTGCCATAAATAATGTATGACGTCGTTTTTATCCAAGCTTTCAGATTTTTCTTTCAGCAAGGTCTACTTGGAAAGTGGTCCCCACTGACAATTAAGGAAAGCCGTTTAAAAGTTTGATAATTGGCGAAACTTTGACGATTAGGAAATAACGTGGTGCTATGAGATTTAAACGAGCTATGATTTGAAGACAATTTTAAAGTAACACTTTATTGCAGACACATAAAGGAACACATCAATCATCTTAAAAACTGGAATATGCGCAAAGGCAGTCTTAAAGCCGACATTCATAGTAAAAACGTAATTATTGTCTACAAAGTGTTCACAAGCTTAACTGTCAGATTCATCAGTTGACTATATTTTATCTTATCTCACATTTAAGCCCGGAAAATACGGTTCCGCTTATCGTGGCGACAAACCACGGCACGAAGCTAAGCTTGCTATTAACGCACCGTCTTTTCTTTCATTGTTATTATTAATTTATTAATATTTAATTTAATCCGTATGTATGTAGGTAACGCGTGGATTTCATACAAGTTCATAGTAAGATTCACCCGCAATAAACCGCGGCGTGTGTCTTATGCCTTATTTAACATTGCATTTCATACAACAACGCAACGAAATATGATTACAAATAATGTAATAATGTAATAAAAAAATTAAACCCCGACACAAAACCGTTACTTAATCCTTTCAACAACTAGAAAATAGCTGATAAATCTTCAAATAGCTGAAGATACTTGGATCACAGCTAAGAACTCTCTCGATTGTGACACCTTGCAAACAGAAAAAAAACTGGATAAAAATCTGCGCATCCGTTTAGGAGCTACGATGCTACAAACAGACAGATAGCCACGTCAAACTTATAAGGCGTTGTCCTAATAGAACGCGAATGCGCGATTATGAAATGTATGAAGAAATCGTTCTATCGCGCGATCGTCTATTAGGACTCATATTCGACTTCAATATGTTTGATCGCGCGTTCGTACGAGTAAAATTCGCGCGAATTTGCGATGATCGCGCATTCGCGTTCTATTAGGACAACGCCTAACACTCCTATTTTTCTGTCGGGGATTACAAAAGGATATCCTATCGTGCACCTGCGGCACAAACAAATTATACTGTCGCTCAGCCGGACACGGCCCGCATAAACAGACAGGACGGAGCGTTTCGAAACCCCAATTCTATATATAAACTCAAACTCAAAATATTTTATTCATTACTAGCTGTCCGCCCGCGTAGTTTTTCGACTTTTCCTTGCACAGTTTCCCGTAGGAATGGGATATTTTCCCGGGATAAAAAGTATCTAAGATGTTGACCGGGGATATAAGGTAGCACCATAGAAAATTTCATTTAAATCGGTCCAGTAGTTTCGGAGATTAGCCCGTACAAACAGAGAAACAAAAAATTTGAAAAAAATCTAGGTTTGTTCTAAGTCACTTTCACTTCTTACATCCATCTGACTCGCATTTAAGCTTTTTTTTTCTATGTACAGATTTTCGACCTCTACAGTTTTATTATACCTATAGATAGGCTCCCTCAGAACACTTAATGACGTTATATAAGGAGCAAAAACGCTTTGCTCAAACCAAGACCTCAAACGAATGTGTACAAGTCTAAGCAATAAAAAAGAGATGAAACAATCTAAAAGAGGCGATGCGATATCATAGAACATAACTACCGGGTTCATAGTTTTAAATTAATCCTACTTACTACGAGTGAAAACGCGAAAATTTGTGAGGATGGTTGTTTGGATGGTCGTTTGTTACTCTTTTACTTAAAAACTACTGAATGGATTTTAATGAAACTTTACAAAAATATAGCTTATACATTAAAATGACACATAGGCTGCTTTCTCATTCCCACGGGAAAACACAATAAAGAATTACTCAATTTGGTGCAGCGGTTCTCAAGTGATGTTCGTCCAATTCATCCACAGTAGATAATTAATCTGCACTAAGGACATTTTCTGATACCACGTTTTTACTGACGAGACGGAATCAAAAAGTGACTCTTAGATTTAGCCAGAATCGGGGGCAGTATTTTAGCCAGAGAAATGTAGAATTGAAATCAGCGAACTGTGGAGACAAGCCGAGTTCGAATCGGGGGTATTTAGTACAAAGAAGGAGAAACTACTACGAGTACCACAGACTAAAATATTTCGTACCTGGATGATATTTCATTTTATTGTATAAATTTGTATGTACTTACATATTATATTTAAAAAAAGAAACAGAGGTTTACCGGCGAACCAAATTTTAGAACACATATTTTCTGATATGTGGTTATTTTTTTGGTCCCTATTAGCCAAAAAGGCTCTACGAATTGTGGTTGTCTGCACCTCGGAGCCAAGGGTTTGCTGATACTAAAAGCTAAATCTAGATATTAAAAATATTTATTTCACATCTTCGCTACATTTTTCTCTTATAGCAACTTAGTTATTTATTACACCAATTTAAACAAGAATAGCAATAACGAATGAATTAGAAAAATATGAAAGAAAAAAATTATCATCCGTCTATTCTTTCTTTTATTTGCATTCGTTTTACGTGCAAAACCACTATGACATTTATTTTCTCCCAAAGCGGTTTTTTCATCTTAAAAGCAAAGAACAAAAATGTTGCACATCCCATTTTGCTAATTAAGCGAAGCGAAGCAAAAGAATATTAATAATTCAAAAGATTAAGCCGATCGCGCCAAAATGGCGAAGCCCGGTCCGCTGGTAAGCCCAGCTCTCAGCAGGCTTACCGTACAATCAACAAAGGTGACCCTTGTTGTGCCAGTTGTGACCTCGGATTAAGAAAGTCAGCAAATTAATTTGCAAATGGTCATATAAAATGGACAGAATACAATGTAATACCGAACTATACCGACCGAACATCATGTTCAGAAAAACTATAAATAAAGAGTCATAATATTTACCTTTATTTTTATAAAGAAATCCCAAATTAAGTTAACCGCTTATTTTTTTTCTTAAAACATAGAAACTGGAGGTGTAATAACAGTTTAGCGCTAAATTTAACCACATAGCATAATATTCTGTCAATCAAAGTAAAAACAATATTAAAATTATACATATAAAACGTTGTAACTTCATAACTTTCTATTTGTTTTAATTTTCATGTAATCTGACCTACGAATTAGAGATTAAAATTTCATAAAGAGCAGCTTATTTGACTAGCCAGTGCACATCAATCAGTAAGGGAAATATTTTTATTCTTTTTATTTACTATAATCGTGCTTGTACAAATTGTCTTATGGCGGAGCTGTAAGAAGCACAATATCCGCTGATATTGGCCACGCAATTTCCGAGCCCAGTAATAATTGTGTCCCAGATCTGGTCCCGCGCGGCCTCGGGGATTGGACTATTTTCCAGAAACTGTTTATTTTGTCCACGGTGTTTGATCACTAACTGACTTCAATTGTTTTCGAATACGTATTGTTTTCTTAGTGTCCGCGCGTCTGTGGCCAATTGGCTGGGGTCGTTGACTTCCATTCGGAGGTTCGCGGGTTCAATCCTCAGCACGTATCAATGTGTTTCCGATTTTCTAATTTATATGTAGGTCTATTCGATGCTCTCTGTGAAGGAAACATGGTCAGGAATTTGAACACGCTGTGAAGTAATTTAAAGGTTGCGGTCGAGTACGGCCTATTCACCCTGATTTCAGAATGCTTACTATTAATATTATTGTCTAAGCCAATTTTGGAAATAATATAGGTACTTCAAACACAGACAGCATAAATTTATCAATTCAAATTAGATTTAAAATAATAATCTTAAAAAATCAATGGGAAGATTTGTCCGAAAAATAATAAGTAAAAATAGGACATGTCCTTGTTCCTAGCTAATTAAATCTGAAAGTGTTTCTGATTTATTCATTTTGCAATTTGTAATTAAGCAAATTTAATTTCATCATAATTTTCTGTGAGAGTATCCAGATTTTTTTTCCATGTATTTAATTTTATTATATTTTACTGAGTAAGACCAAACATAAACATCCAAGTAATATGAAGTATTCGAAATAAAAGCAGGAAAAGATCTTGAGGCTTATTCTAATTTTAGAATATTATCCTCCAACTTCACATAAGAATACTTACAAATATCTGCTTACTTCAATTACCTACTTTATTTCTAAACCACTTTGCTGTGAGATACAAGATTCGGTAAATTAAATAAATAAATATGGATGAGACAACCAATTAAATTTTACGGTGTATAAACATAAAACATCCAGACATAAGGCAAACACAAGTGCTCGTATGACCTAAGCGGAGTTCGAAACGCGAACATTTTCTTCGAAGGCCAACACACTACCGACGAGGCTACAGAGCTGTCGATTCGCGGTGTAATGGCGGGTAATTCTTATCCTCGGATTGTAATTGTAGATTAGGACAATTTATAGAATCGTTAAGAAGTCCAATCAGGCAGGTGGTCGTTTGAGAGAATGATATTAGTGGATAACTTGAAATTAGCTATTAAAACAATCTGTTAGCGGAAATTTACCGGTAGCTTAGTTAATTGGAATTCGGAATAAATACTAAGAAAAAAATATTATTAAGATAATAATATTGTAGCTCACTTGAGTTATAGTATGAGTATCTATAGGCATATTTGTACACAAATTTCACAGAGACGTGGGCTTTTTGCGTATGCAGAAACCTAAGAATATGATATTTTTTAGACCATTAGTATTTTACCCCTTGATCAGAAAATCAATGGAACACATGTAAATAAAGTACTTAGTTTTTATTATCATCATAATTTGTAGATTTTTGCTAGCGATTTGACGTTTTTATTTATCTACCTACAGGCCCTATTCTACCATCAACAGTGACCAGCTCTATGAGCAATATGATTAACCACTGTTTACTCACTTATCGCGTGAGTTTCCCGATCTCACAAACTCTGGTGTCAAATTACATTTTGCTTTCCGAAGCAAGGCACCTGAAATGTCTTAACCAAACTGTGACGACTTCACAAAAAGATATATGCTCGATGAGGACGACACACGTTACGAACTCGGAATCTCCATAATGTAACGCGAGCGTCTACCTACTTCTATAATACAATACAATATACTTTATTGCACACAAAACTGTACAGTGAAAAATTTACAAAAATGTGTAGAAAGTGTACATACCTATAAGCGGCCTTATTGCTAAGTAGGAATTTCTTCCAGACAACCTTACCTGCTACTTAAGCTTTACAATAATTCTGGTCTTATTAGTAGCTTAAGTTTGAGTACAGATTTCATCATTCGAGCATTCGTAATCAAAATCGAGCGCCTATAATCGTTTTCTAAAGTTAATTATATATTTTTTGCGAACACAGCTTTCTTTTGTTTCTCTCGCTTTCCTGCCAATGATTGTATGCGCGACGGCCACAGCTGGCGTCGCGTCGACGCTGAAAACACGCTCGAAAGACGCCAATGTGGGGGGTCTGTTAGAGTCATTTACTCGTAAGACAATGCAAACGCCACTAACTTTAGACTCAGTAAATTGCTAAACTTCGTCTAAGCCGTGTTCTTGGCACTTGCCGAACATAGAGCCTTGCAGCTGTTATCGAAACGCAACAGACTACAGTGTTAATTAAACCCGAACAGTGCCTTGATTGCCTGCGAATTGTTTGGCTACGATGTGGAGAAGTACAGATAAACTTGAATATTATATGTGTACGTGTAAGTAGAATAACAGTACGGTATAGAACCGCCGAGGTATTTTTCTGCAGTAAAAGTAACCTACGTGTTATTCTGATGTATAAGTTTTATAAAAATCCATTTGTAAGTAGTTTTTGCGTGAAAGAGTGAACATCCATCTATCCATACATACATCCATCCTCACAGACTTTCGCGTTTATAATATTAGTTAGGGTTAGCAAAAACTGAAAAGATAATGCTCAGTAAAATGAATTTGATTGACTTTCCCTTACTAACTTGTACCGGAGATACAAAAAGAAAGTACTTATTGATTTTTAGAAATGACTATTTTGTATGGAAGTCGAATTTTTACTTTCGAAAAAAAAGTGAATTTTTCTAGAAGCGGTAGACTGATCATCCTTTTTAAGTATTTGCTAAGTTGCCACTTACATTCTGTATAAGTTTCCGGTAACTTGTTCCCATTTCAATAACCCTCATTTTGAACACAATATAATGTATTTACAATCGTCAAATATGGACCAAATATAGTTCTATTTTACATTTTGTGAAATGAACTAAAAATAATATAATTTCAATCTCAATTCAATCATAAATACAGACGTGACATAGCCATCTATTTCTTTTTTTTTTGACGTGTCAAGCTTCACTGGATTTGAGGGAAAGCGCGGGGTTTTTACCAAAACTGCCATCACTCACATCTTAAAAATGCAGAAAACAATACTTACAACTGTGCTTGCTACCCTTCTCAGCCTAAGATAACAAGTAAAAAATACTCGCACCTAATTTTATAACGGTTACCCGTGCGTAGAATGTAAAAAAAAATCAATTTGCGTTCTTTCAAACGCAGGCAGCATATGGGAGTAAATAAAAAGCCGGCACCGCGCGATTTTTCACGTGCAATTACGCGCGTAAATTTAATTTCTCGCTTGAGCTTACTGCGTTCGCGCTTTCAAAGCTTTTTTATGGAATTCTCTAAACTCCGGAGACCTCCGTAATATGCTATTTATTATAGGTACAGATTGTACTTGTCGTACATCCATTAAAAGTACAATCTAGTCAACGCTTACACAAAAATAATGATTAATGTAGAAATATAAAAAAATATTTATTGGAAATTTTTAATTGTAAGTAGTGAGGGTTCACAATTACGCCACTTATCTAAATTTTAACTAATATGTAAACTTTTAAAAGTAATGTTTGTTTTATTTGAATCCGGTAGAGAAAACAAAAATTTTAAGTTTTCGACTTTTCCTGTTTAATTGGCACTTGGATTTTATTATTGAAATTAAATGGCCTTATAATATGTATAACGCTATGAACAAAATAATAACAGTTTAAAACATATCATGTATTTTCAAACGCTTCTACAGCGATGTAACAATAACTAATACGAAATTGCTTACCTTGTAGTAAAATTACCAGCTTTTATGTGCTATAGTTGTGTAGGGGAGTTGGTGTAGAATAGCGAAACACTAACGACATTACGGCACTAATGGCCTCCTCTATGCCACGCCATTGTGAGCCCTACAGGGACCTACTTAGAAAATGTAACTTACATTACAATTTTACAAAGTCAAAACGTAAAAAGAACAATGAATATTTTTATACAATAAACGATGATACAAAAATGAAATCAAAGTAAGCAAAAAAATAATTAAATTTATTGTAGGTGGTTTTAGACATAGACATATACATAGACATTATTTATTTGACAGAACATAATACAACGCAACAAACAATAAGAAAAATAACAGAAAAACAAAAACAGACTAAGTACATAGATGGAAATAAAGACAATATATATAAAAAAATAAATATTAAAAAAGAAATAAAATATAAAATAGTTTAGTAGTAATAAGTAGTTTGGATTCCCTGGTGACTTACCAAAAAAAACTCTATATGTTTTATTGTTTTGTCTCGTCTCTTCCCTTCTCCGTTCCGTTCAGATCTTCAGAGAATCGGATGAGAAATGCAAACTGTATTCACAAATCTAAATCAACAAAATAAAAATATGATAAAACCGACGCGACGGGAGAGCTAGCTCAAAGAGAAGATTAAACCTGAGTGCGCCCCTGTTGCCTGTGTGCGGCTGTTGGCTTACCGCTAAATTCACGCACATAAAGGCGCCGGATTGAAGCATTGAGGCTGAAGCACGCTGAAGTATAATTTTGATCGTGTGTGAAAGCATCTTTAACTAATCGTTTATACAATGTGTAGGTACTGTGGCGTGCATACGTCCTGACCTGAGTGCCGAGTGCGAGTTTTGCAACCAAAGTAAACGCGCTCGATATCGAGAGCGTAAACGCTAATTTGTATGGAATTGAAACTACGCCATCTGTGGACAGTTAGCTGAACTAAAATTTCTCCATAGTAAATGCACGTTTACATTGTCGATATCAAGCGCGTTTCGTGAGTAAAAATCTCGCACTTGGCACTCTGCATGCTCGCCGCTTTCTTGCTGGCAGTCTCTTTTCGCGTTTCTAGCTCTATAATTACGAAAAGTAATATATATTTGAATTTCGTTGATGTCTTGAGATAGCCGTGCCCGCGCTACGAGCCGGACGCCATTTTTACAGTTTCCAAAGCTTTAATGTAATATTTCGATAATAATAAACAAGATATTGTTATAGCTGTTTCGTCGTTTGATTTAGCTAGGGCTCACCCTCCACCACTAAGGCCTTGACCGCGTTAGTTCGCGACTGTACACCTGATGTTTAAGGCACTGTGTGGTTCCCAGCTTAGAAATGACCTTAATTCCTCCTCATAACCCATTTGCAAAGTTCAAATGTGTAACCATCAACAGCTGCACAAAAAGCAAGTAATCGTGCGATCGAGTAGATAGCTTATACGTTATATTCTCTAGATATTCTGCTTTTACGTTTACTTATCCGATTTCTATCTCTTTGTTCTTCCTGAAAATATCGCTGCTAATTAAATTAAACCTATCACAGAGCGGAAGCGTGATTTTTTTAAATTAATTGCGCAGTAGAATCACGTAGGTTTTGTTTAATTTTTACGCGTAGTTCACCCGGAAAACGTAGACGTGACGGACGCATGGCGCGTTTAACTAAATAACAAATTGCACTGGTTGCTAGTTAAGTACCATACTCAATTAACCTAATTTTGATTTCCTTGTAATTGTCTTTCAGGCAGTCCAATTAATAAGACCTACTGAATTTGACCTAAATCACCGAAATCTTTTTTATTGTTCTTCTTTTTCGCCCAACTGCTCGACATTTTTGTATGGCCATTTTTACAGGATTCTCCGCATGGCATCAAAAACAAAAAGTGATTAATGCTTTAAAGTCGACATAAATGAAGAGAAATAACTCAAATACTTTAATCAAAAAGGTTTTTATTCGAAGTCAAATTTCACTTTCGACGTCAAATTTTAATGAAGTTACAAAATTTTGCTCAAACCCAAACTGGCTCTCATCTCGCAATAATGATGAAAAAACTCTTAAAATTTAAAGAGGCGATGCGATATTAGTGTTAAAAGAACTGGCAGAATAGACATTAATTAATTTTCATTGCGGAAAAGGTGCGGGGAGGGTTCGTAAACGTATTTAAGATTATTAAATTAGACATTTTCTAACTTTTATGACCTTATACACACACACACAAATTTCTAATTACAGATCAACCGTACAAAAATAAACGTAATTATGGAAATATGAGATGCATGTTTTTGTACAAATTTCTACCTACAATTACATGTTTTAGTCGTACTTCGAATGGTTGGTGGGTTCTAAAAAAATGGTTCCTAAAAAATATTTGTTAAATGGAACTAACATACTCCCAAAAAGTAATTTAGTGTCCAAATCATAATTCACTAGAGGTGAAGGAAGCAAAATAAATTTAATCCAACTTCAATATTCTCGTGAAGGTAATCCTTATTGAAAAAGTCGTTACACTTTGCCAAATTTTACCTCCACCATCTAATCGTTTCTTTTTTGTTGACGATAAAATCACTGTGAAACAATTACGAGTTTCCCTCTTCTTTATATCAATAGGCTTAAGGTTCAAAATGGTGGATTATCGTCCACTTTCACCAACTTTTATATCTTACGGATGAGCTCTCGTAATGAAAGAGACTGGGGCTGTCGGTTATAAAACGGGGGTAGGGCGTAAATTCTTTGAACGGAAGGCGTAAAACGTTGGAAGTTTAGGCTACGGCGGCATTTATAGACTAAATAGACGCTGAAAGAGTGAGACATAAAAACTACGTGATAAACGATGTGGAATGAGGTTGAATGAATGACGTCGTATATTCGTAACAAAACATACAAACGAATTGAAAACTTCCTCCTTTTTCAAAGTCTGTTAAAAAAATATTATCCTGAAGTCAAAAGCGGTGTGAGCCCCTTGGTTGGGACATCGCACACCACACAGCCACACACAATATCTAGGCTGAATAAAGTCCGCCCTGGGGCATTCCTGGCGTAAAGGCTGTCCATAGCGATCCAGCGTGGGAATGCAGCCAGCGTTATGGGCACCTTTGCGCCCGGAGTGTCAAAGGCTGAGCTTTTTGATTGATTAGTGTTGTGTAAATATTGTTAGGATAGGAATTTATATTTATTTTTGTTTGTAGGCTGTTGTTTAGTTTTATAGTTTATTGTTTTTAATGTTTGTAATATTCTTTTATAATTTTATGAAATTTGTAATTTACTCTTGAATACTCTTTTGAATGAATAAATTGACGTAATTACAAAATAAAAAACTCTATGATTTATTTATTTGACATATTATTGTACGTACAGTCTCCTTCAAAGAAAACGAACCCCCATGTCATAAGCGGTGACTACCCGCCGCTTACGATAGGGGGTCCGTTTTCTATGCAGGAGACCGTACACATAAATATACAAAGGACATCGAAACTAATTAAGGAACTCATACATACACATATAGAAAGACGAAACAACAATAATAATTGCTATTTATTTTACATAAAATTAATAAGCTTGAATGTAAATATAAAGTTCTTGTATAGACTTACGTTTGTTTCGCATGATCGACATATCAAGACGTATCACCGAACTTAGTATTCTGATCTACAAAATACTTTCAAAAATACTGAACGCAAAAATAAATATTTTTAATATTCTACACCAAATCCCAACTTGCGGTAAATCAACATTTTGGCACCAACTATCGCTTAGGGTATAAACAACTAAAAGTTGCAATATCTCTAAGGCGCTGGATTTACCAACTAAAACTGCTATAAATCTTAAGTTTGAGTTCTTGTGTTAGGAAAAATCAAGTGGGAAATGTTTAAACATATACCTAACATGTTGCAATAATAAAAAAATATAACATGTTCTGAAATTTAGGTTAAACCATGATTAAGTACCTACTTATGTTTTGAATAGCTTAAATGCATGGTTTCAAAATACGTTAAAATTATACAAAGCGCTAATAACTCAAACAAAATACACTAACACACATTTTCACGGGTTTTCTCCACGATTTAGTTTTGCCGTGCCCATGTCGGGTAACCCGGTCGAAACATCGTTAATTTAATTTTGCTTAAGAGTAAAATAAATGACAAAAACAATTTTCTTTACAAATGCAACCAATGAAGAGCTTGTTACCGATGTAATATTTAGTATGTAGTTTTATTTTTTCTCTGAATCCTAATCAGTGTAATTTCAGTTTATCGCAATTTCTAAACGTCTTCATTACACTAGCATTTGTTATTGATAGGTATACGTGCATAATACATGAAGGCAAAAGGAGATTTTACGAAAAGCACTCAGAGGGTTCCTAATTAAGGAATGTAATCAAGCTTAATGGATTAGGATAAGAAAAGACGAAATGGACGATTTGTTGGACGACGACTCACTTAAATATTTCATATATATAACTGTAAATAGTACTACGTCCATTTTACCTTAAAATATGACGTACCAATAAGCAAGCAAAGTATTAAATGGTTTAAATATAATTATTATCTTATTTCCGTTCAATGCTTAGTAGCTGTTTCAAGTTAACATGCGTGCGATTACCAAGTTTATTTCCAGCCAAAAGCGCACCCAATCCCTACACTGCGAAAGCAAATTAGACAATCGAAGCTGCAAAAATACCTTTGTTTATCAAAGTTGTTTTGCTGCCGCTCTACGACCACTATGTATTACAACAAGCGCAAATAAACTTGGTAATCAAGCCCACTCTTTCTTGATACAGTATACTCTTTCACTTTTGATTTAAAACATTTTCTTTTTTTTTTACTTACTTTGCGTCCTACTGCTTAGCAAAGGCCTCCCCTCGGTTATGCCATGTAACGCAGTGAAGAGCACTTATGCACCAATAAATTGTTGTACGCTTCCAATATGTTGTACAAAAGCCAGCACATGCGGTTGGACATTCGCGCTACGAAATTCACCCCTACCGCTACGGAATACGGGCGCTCTCAAGATCAACATGTCCAGCCGCATGCCGGCTACTATACCTACGTCTACGAGGCCTGCCTCGTCGTCAATGACCATTTTCCGGCTTGAAGTCCGTGGCCAGTATTTCCCATTTCTTCAGATACTGCGGACGACATGTCCCGATCCATATGTAATTCCATAATATGTAAGTCCATATCACAAAAAAGACAAACGATTGAGTTTTAATTTTATTCACGTATCAATAGAACCAGCTCTAACATGCCCGGTCCACTCGTGACAGACATAACTTTGTCGTGCGTATTCTCTTATCCTATTGGAGGATATTTCAATATGGCGAGTTTTTTTTTGACAGTTAAATGTGCGACAAACTTTTGTCATAGCACTGCATGTTACGGGGCCTGGATTATTGTAGATAGACCATTTTATAGTAGAAAAGAGATTTCTACTGTACTTTACAATCTTACCAAGAATAGGTTCTTGGTAACCCAACCAATACAAATAAAGTGTGTGAAGATAGGGCCGAGCAAGGGGGGATAGCAAGTTTTAAGTCCAACCCTCGTTGTGTTCGCTTCTTTCTCCTCGGGGCTTCCAATTAGAGCTCACTGCAGCATTTGGGAAATATGAACCGTGCTACAATGGTAAGGGTTCCGTATCATTTATTTAAATTACTGTCCGCACTCTGGCTTTCTCCGCAGTGTTATTTATTCCACTAGAAGTGAGGTGTTTTCCAGCTGCAAAAAAGTCATACAAAACCTTGTCCCATATCCAAGACATAAAAACATCAAAAAATAATTTTCTAATTCAGTGTTGGTCTGAGATTCAGTGCAACCGTTCTCAAGTGATGCGTTTGAAGAAGATTTTTAAATACCTTTGCATTTCGGTAGTTCACTAATACCTGTTTGTCTGTTTGTACGGGCTAATCTCCGAACCTGTTGGACCGATTTGAAGGAAATTTTGCATGGTGGTACCATATATCCCCGGTCAACATCTTAGATACTTTTAATCCCGAACAATTAAAGAGTTCCCGTGGAATACTTGAAAATTACAACGAAAAATTTTAAAAAAGCCGCGGGCAGACATCTAGTTTATACTTAAGTATGATAAATGTATTCTAGTTGAGTATGTTATGTTGTGAACAAACAGATGAGTAACTTTATGCAGCACACATCCATACGATAGTCCTTCTATATACGACTTATTTTTGTGTGTTTAAATTATTGTGATAGTTTCTTTGCATTGTGATGCAAAATGAATAGGTACTTGCGTATTAACACGGAACCCTATAAAAAGTTTTTCCTTGCGCTGTGTTGTCTAATTGCAAGAGAATTTCTCACTAATATTTTTAATGTAAAAATTAGTTTGTTTGCTCCACTTCCGCAATAAGTTTATAAATAAAAAACATTAGACATTCTTTAGCAGGCCTCCATTATCATTGTTTTTCTTAGCTCTAAACTAGCTATGTTTATTATGTAAGTTTTAGAAGTAAAAAATAATTATTACGTTTCATTTCCCTTTTATGTCGGGACAAAATGTACCCCAGAACTTTGGAAGGCGTACGTGGGGCCGAAACCAATACGCAGTCAGTCAATTTTAATTATTATGTTTGGCTATCCTCTATCTCAGGACAAGTATGCTTTGGACCTTTGGAAGGCATGCGTGTAGCCGATCAATTTTAATTATTATTATTTTTTAATGTTTTGGGGGGACGCTAAACTATCTGTAATTATTATATGATCCTTTTAAGCCTACTGTGTAAAAGCCACTTTCTGCAGCAAAATAAAATTTTGTTCTTTAAAATAAGCTTACTCCAAACTTCCAAAGTAGCATCAGATACCTACATAATAGTACCTATAGTATCTTGCAGTCAGCACTTTGGTCTGAAACTTGCGCCGTAATTGCGGTTTAGTTCTGTTGTAGTTGCAGCTATTACCGGCTCACCAGTCGTAACAACTTTCAACAACTTTCAACAGTTCACTCGGATAACTTTAGTGAGGAGGAGATGGTGGTACTTCTTCTTGTTATTTACAGATTTGTCATTTATTTGAAAGCGGCTTTGTTTTCTTGCAATTTCGTCTTGATACGCAAATCTTTAGATAAATATGATAAAGAGGAAAGATTTGATTGTGTGTTTGCATTGAATAGGCTCCGAAAATACTGAACTGATTTTGATGAAACTTAATACAAAGATAGAATAGACCTTGGCAATGAACAAAGGTTACCTTCTACAGGATGTCGTGAGAATATTTCTAGGCGTTAAGGATTCAGACTTAGCAGTGTGATTTTTGATTGTTTCTTATTATGAGGTGGTGTAAAAGTACATGATTTAGTCTACTCGTTGACTCAACCTACTTGCCAATCGAAGGGATTAACCTATACTTTATGTAAACATAGTCGCATTATTAACGTGAAATGTGATCATTTAATTTATTTACTATAGTAAATAACATCTTAGTTTAATAGATAATGGTCTCCATCACTAGTGAAGGGCTGTCGTCATTTTACCTAAAGGTCTTTCAAATTCCGCCGTAGAAGACGGATGATCGAAGTGTTGAATTTGTGCTCAGCCGCGTGTAAAGCCGAAGACTTTTACTAGATTAATTGTCTGTCCTCGAGATTAATCGGCCAGCGCTTTGAGTGAAACGGGAACAATCGATATATTACGAGACAAACTAATTAGATTTCAGTTTTCAAGCTTCGAGCTCTATACTAAAATTATAAAGAGGAAAGGTTTGATTGTTTGTTTGTTTGTTTGCATCTAATAGGCTCCGAAACTACTGATAGGTACGTTTAAAAAAAATCTTTCACTGTTGAGAAGCTACATGATCCCTGAGTAACACAGGCTATATTATATTTTACAATACAATACAATACAAAATTCTTTATTGCACGCAAATAAGAAATGTACAATTATAAAACTTACAAACTAAAGCAAAAATTGGGATCCTTATTACAACTTCAATAATGTATAAAAAATATTCCTAATAGTTAAATAAGCTCCGAAACTACAGAACCGATTTTGGTGAAACTTGACACAAAGATAGAATAGACCTTGGAATAGAACATACGATTTACCACGGGAAAATTTCTCGTCCCTACGGGAAAAATTGTTAAAGCGGGCGGAGTTGGCACAAAGGTAGAATAGACCTGGCGAAAGAACATAGGCTAACTTTTACCGCGGGAAAATTCTTCATTCCCACGGTACAAACTATTAACGCGGGTGGAGCCGCGGCGAGAAGCTATACATACATAAAGACACGATCTTTCTCTTACGTAGTGAGCAGAGCTTCCTTATAGGGGGCCCAAACTAAAACCACCTTTAATGTGTTCGGGATAAGATTCAGTACGCATGTAAAATAAGTTACACCAATCTTTTTGTTTCGTAGTGCATGTAGTAACAGGTTGCCAGCCTAAAAAAATAAATGCTGGATTCCAAGCAAAAGCCAAAGCAGAAAAAGACTTTTTAAAATAAAAAAAGAATCGGTTTTGTAGAGTAGGTAATCACAGAAATTTGTTAATTAATAATAGATTACCCTTAAAGCAACGTTAAAAAGTAACTTATTTCCACAAGAAAAATAATGCTGCAGGCGAAACCGCATTACGGAATGATGATGTCTTTATAAATATGGACATAGAAACCCTCTTTATATTAAATTTGGTCCGCTTTATTCAGACATGACCATCCTGAGTGTTTAATTTTATTGAGCAAAGTCAATTTATGTAGAACTCGCCCTAAACGAAACACGTACCTACTTATTTGATTAAATTATCCACAATCCCATTCACACTTTTGTCAATACATAATTGGGTTCTGAGTAATCCGCTTGAGAATTTGATTTTATAAATGAACACAAAAACACTGCTATATAACTTAATCGTCTTATAAGCAAATTTACTTAATATTGCCGTAAATAGACATACAAAGGAAAAGCTTTTACAGACGTAAGTGACATAAAACAAGCAAAATTTTATAACATGCTTGCTTAAGTGTTTTGTTCGATGTTAATCTACCTAGCTTAAGTATGATTGTATTTTAATACAAATACAAGTTCATATATCTTACTAAAAAGACTTATTACTGGAATTATACAACGGATTATACAACAAATTACAAAATGGATTTATACAACACTTCATTTGGAAAATAAAGTCACAATGTTTTGGAATAAACTGACGATTAGGAATATCCTTGTAATTTAATTGTAATTTAGGTAGACTTTATTTATGGGCCTTTCCGTTATAAGATATTTTAAGGTAAAAGGTAAGAAAACATACTAGGTACATTATTTAACTGTTATAATATAGGTACATAACTAAGTACGAAATCTCATCACACATTGAAACAAACCTCTTACATCAACATAATACAAGTTGTCAAGTAAAGTAAGGATATATGACGCAAATAGAGACAAATCGACTTGTAAGCCCGACTACCAAACTAATGCCGCCGAGACGTAATATTACTGCTATTTCTCATGCAAAATTAAACCTTGTATAGTACTTTATTTCATCTGTTGTCATGACGTGTTTGTTATAATTTACTCGTTTATTCGGTTCGGTTAATTTATAGATAAAGTACGCGATGGTTTGGTTGTTTGGTTTGGTTTGGTTTCTATTCACCCTCAAAATTTTAACCTATCTTCAAAATAAAAACAGAGTTTTGAAAATGTTTGTTTGAGGCTTTCGCGCTTACTACACATTATTATAATTGTTTAAGGGTCTTTTCGCGATAATATTAAATAGGTAGGTGTCTTGTGTGTTATCGCGCAAAGACCCGTAAACAATCTTAATAATTTGTAGAGTTTTGAAAAGGTTGAAACTGAAATTCTACTTCAAGTAGAAATGTTGAAACAATGACAATTTTGTTTGCGAAATTTATGTTAAAAAATTTATTTGAATTATTAATTTTATAATGGAAAACGGTATACTAGTACGGCTTGTTAACCTGAA
The DNA here is from genome assembly GCA_948473455.1 of Teleiodes luculella. Classification (NCBI taxonomy): domain Eukaryota; kingdom Metazoa; phylum Arthropoda; class Insecta; order Lepidoptera; family Gelechiidae; genus Teleiodes; species Teleiodes luculella. Next base: position 4,524,296 of record OX419588.1, on the reverse strand, counting down.
TTACGGTCCCATCTGGCAGAAAGCATGAAACTTAGCATACATGTAGCTTTTATAATATGTGCTTCAATGTCGATATGGAAACACGCTGAGAAATGATTACCCCCCCCCTTTTTCCCTCATTTTACCTCCCTCATTTTGTTTTTTTTCATTTTCTACAAAAACGGTAGGACTGATGAGTTTACTTTTCAAAAACCAAATAGTTGTCGATAAATTACCTACAAAATGATACTACATTTTATAGTGCTAAGATTAATATATTTCTATATACAGCCATCAACGTATTATGAAATTTTAAAAACAGGCACACTTTTTTCTTCCTTAGTTCATTTATAGGAAAACGACAAGAGTGGTGATAAAATGGACTAAAAAAGTCAACTACCTTATACATTAAGCTAAAAAATTACATTTATTTCATAGTCGCAAAGGCATTACTTCTAGAGTTACAGCTCACCGCGTCTGATTCAAGTACTCTTTTTTTTACCTTTTTAGAATACATCTTTCTGTTAACTTTGTTTAGCGTAGATTAGATTCACATTTTCCAATTAGAAATAAAACAGTCCATGTATTAATCCAGGCCACAGTCTATTTACATGTAAAACTAGCTGTCTGCCCGCGGCTACGCTTGCGTTGTGTTTCGACATTTCCGTATTAATTTTTAACTATCCCACTTTTTTCCGTGATTTTAAAGTATCCAACATGTTGACCGAGTATATAAGGTACCACCATGCAAAATTTCGTTTCAATCGGTCTAACAGTTTCGGAGATAAGCCCGTAGAATATACTGCGCCGTATGAGTTACTAAAGTTTTTTAACTATCCCACGGGAACATTTTAATTTTCTGGGATTAAAAGTATCTAAGATGTTGACCGGGGATATAAGGTACCACTATACAAAATTTCATTCAAATCGGTCGAATAGTTTCGGAGATTAGCCCGTGCAAAGAAAAACAAAAAAAAAACTATAAAATCTGTACATAGAAAAAAAATGCTATAAACTTATTCAAGGGGATGTAAGAAGCGATATAGTACATACCCAGATTTTTTTTAAATATTTTTGTTTCTCTGTTTGTCTGTTTTTACGGGCTAATCTCCGAAACTATTCGACCGATTTCAATGAAATTTTGTATAGTGGTACCTTATATCCCGGTCAACATCTTAGATACTTTTAATCCCAGAAAATTAAAAAGTTCCCGTGGGATAGTTAAAAAACTTTAGTAACTCATACGGCGCAGTACATTCTACGGGCTTATCTCCGAAACTGTTAGACCGATTGAAATGAAATTTTGCATGGTGGTACCTTATATACTCGGTCAACATGTTGGATACTTTAAAATCACGGAAAAAAGTGGGATAGTTAAAAATTAATACGGAAATGTCGAAACACAACGCAAGCGTAGCCGCGGGCAGAAGCTAGTTTTACATGTAAATAGACTGTGGCCTGGATTAGTACATGGACTGTTTTATTTCTAATTGGAAAATCTGAATCTAATCTACGCTAAACAAAGTTAACAGAAAGATGTATTCTAAAAAGGTAAAAAAATGAGTACTTGAGTCAGACGCGATGAGCTGTAACTCTAGAAGTAATGCCTTTACGACTATGAAGTAAATGTCATTTTTTAGCTTAATGTATAAGGTAGTTGACTTCTTTAGTCCATTTTATCACCACTCTTGTCGTTTTCCTATAAATGAAGTAAGAAAGAAAAAAGTGTGCCTGTTTTTAAAATTTCATAAAACGTTGATGGCTGTATATAGAAATATATTAATCTGAGCACTATAAAATGTAGTATCGTTTTGTAGGCAATTTATCGACGATGATTTGATCTCTGAAAAGTAAACTCCTCAGACGTACTGTTTTAGTATAAAATTCAAAAAACCAGAATGAGGGAGATAAAAGGGGGGGGAAAGGGGGGAAACAATAATTTATCGAAGTGTTTCCATATCGATTTTGAAGCACATATATGACAGCTACATTCATGCCAAGTTTCGTACTTTCTGCCAGATGGGACCAATATCCGTATATTTTTTAGCTAGCAAGCCGTACTATACGTGTGTGGCGTGCGGTGACCGGTAATACTCTTCTTGTTATATAACGCAAAGCGACTGATAATTATTTTCTTATCAAAAGCGGCCCAGTAGTGTAATCTCTAACCGTCTGCAAGATTTATGGTTTACCAAGCAGTGTTTTAGTCGTAATTGTCCTTAATCCCGATATTAAATAAAATATTTCACACTTTCTAACTTATTTAAAGTCAAGAAAATAAACAAATTGCAATGCAACAAAGTAAAGAGCAGAAGCTTATTTTTCACATTTAAATAAAGCCATCTCGTGATACATAAAATGTTCCATGTAAAATGTAAGAGCTTGAAGTTTAACAACCTTGTACAGAGCAACAATGTGAATTTTTCAGGAGAGTGGAAATGCTCGTAAAGGGAAAACCATATATTTAATACTGAAAATACAAAAGACGTAGTACAAAAGAACACACTGAACACACTTTTTTTATTTACTGTGGCTTGAAGACATATTGGGCTCAATTCTGCCGTGGCCGCTAAAATCTCTAAATTTAAGTTGTTGGTCTCTTTCATTCATATGGGAATAGAAAAGGATGGGGAGATAAATGAATTTAATTTTGAATGAATGATATTTAAAATAAGCAGCGCAGCTGTCAAATTCAGCTTAATTAAGTCGGGATGGTTTTAAATTCCTGCTAAACGCGTAAAATCGATGTTTGACGTTTCTAAATGTAGGTTGGCAATCACCTGTCCCTTATCGTTCTTAAGAACGTGAAAGAGACATAACAACTTAAATTTATATATTTTTGCGGCCACGCAGAATTGAGCCCATTGTTACATATTACCTAAAATGCGTCCTAATAGTTCCTCAACTTACTTACCAAGCAATATTTTCAAATATTATGTTCTTAATTTTTACTTTTTGTTCCGGTTTTCCTCTTGATCTTCGTCCACCTGATACTGTAGCTTGTTTATCTTTAAAATATAAAAGAAATTACCTACAAGATAATAAATAAATATTTGCGAACAATCTTCATAAACGTTGAGATAATATCACGCTTTTTATACTTTCGTGATTCGTGTTATTGTTTCATCTTGGCGTGAACATTAAAAAACCTAGTCGGTAAAATTATATTATATTCATTTTTATTGTTAATGTTATGTTTGTTGGTAAAACTGTAGCCAATTTTGTAATTTGATCTTCGTGTAAGCGAGTTAAATGGAATTGACCAAAACTTGTGTAATTATTAAGGATTTTTTTTGGTATTTTGTATATGAAGTCGATTGGCATCAAATAATTGAATATTTGAACGCCATTTCATCTTTATCTTACTTTATTGTTGTAAAGTTGACCCATCTTCACAATCCCTATGTCAACGTTTAAGATATCAAAGAATATTTACAGGCCAATATCATATACTTCTCATACATATAAATACGAGTAAGTATATATCATACCCCGAAATTTTAACATATTTTGGGAAACTCAAAACACTATGAGGAAACTATAGATCTTAATACATAAATTATGCAATGTATCTTACATTATAATAATGAAGTAACTACATCTGCAGTACCATTACTAGAAATGTTCATTAAAAGCTCATTAATAAATGTGCCAAATGAACTTAGCGGCTTATGGAGGCTGAAGCACAATAATTTAGAGTTTAAATGTCAGTATGATGACGACTCGTTGACTTACCTACAACTTTTCACCTTTTATTCTATTTATTTTTTAAATATATTATATGTTTTGCTTGCTTTTTGTATAAATCAACCAGTTAATATTTTTTTAAATTAGATAGTAGTAGATAAAATTAAAATGATGTAGTAAACATAAATACAAATTTTAAATTTAAATTGATTTAATAATTGTCTGTATTATATTATTATCACTAATCTAAGTCAGCCTCAAGATCGTTTTGTTATAATGATAGTTTCGGTTAACGCGTAAAATAAAATTTCTTTGAAATCAGTTTAGACAACGTGGGTAAGTATATAAGCCCGTAATAGATTTTGCAAGCAACCTTTCCATTCTATTTCGGAAGGACTTTCATAATACTCTAAAAAACAGTACACAAGATTTCCTAAAATAGCCCGAAGCGTCTATTTAAATAAGCTGCCGCAAAGTTAATGTTATTGTAAGAGAGAACCTTTACAAAGAGAGTGCGGACCTAAATAAACATTTATCAAACGAGTCGCGACAACAACGGTTGATTAACGGGTTCTTATCTCAAGCCCAGTTGGTGCCAGTGGGTCGGTTAGGAAGTATCTAAACGACAATTAGTAAGATTTCAATTTTAAAATATTTGGTCAATAAATAAGATTAATTTTCGTTGCGAGTCGTACTAACAGAAGGTTAGGTGATGTGTTCTCTCGATATAAATGTTCAATATTGTTGCGTTTCGATGTTCTTTCTAAATCATTTTGGTTGCGAAAAGTACCTAGTTTTTTAACTATCAAATACCTATAATTTTTTTAAACTATTTGGTAACGTAGGCTGAAAAAAAAACAAATAATATTAAAAAGCTGATAGGCGGAGTCGGAAACGCCATTTTTATACATGTATAGGATGGACGTAGTAATATAGTTACACATTTATGATAAAAATATCAACTTTTCTGCAAAAAATCGTTCTAGCCAATTACGAGAAGATTTGATGGGATTTGACGATTTTTAAAATATTCATTCGTTGTACTTTAACTACTTCAGTAACCAAATTAAAATAAGAAAAACAATGAACAGAATACAAAATTAAGGCAAACCATTCTTACACAAACGAGAGCGTCGGTGGCCAAGTGGCTAGGCCCGTTGACTTCCATTCTGAAGTTCGCGGGTTCAAACCTCAGCACGTACCAATGTGTTTTCGATTTTAGAATTCATAGGTTGTGTGAAGTTGACCAACCCGCACTGGGCCAGCGTGGTCGACTAAGGCCTATTCACCCTGATATCAGGGTAGGCTCGAGCCCCTCAGTGGGGACATATATGAGCTGTTAACGAATTCTTATACAAATTCAGTACGAGGATTCACAATCCACCGCTCGCGGCCATTAAGGAAACCGTGGTAAGGAAACTGGTTTCCTAAAAGGCTTTTTTTATTCCACACATACCTACACAAAATTATACTTCTCTTTTTATTCACAATGTTGCCCACATTTCACGAAGTTCAGTGTAAATGACAGCTGTCAGATTCAAATTTGGTTTGCCCCTTTCCATTCCCCGTATTAATATAGTGGAGATTTAATAACGTCTCTGTCACCTGGTGCTATTCGCGCCAAGCTAGATAAAAAATATATAGAAAAGGCTAAAAATACACCAGTATTTTCTTTGTCAAAATCTTATAACACAAGGAGCAAGCTTATTATTAAAAGTCACATCACAAACTGAAAACGACACGGTTGACCTGGATTCCGGTACCACAAAAGATTATTAAACATGTACAAATAGATTGCGTAATCCATCCGGCGAAAACATCCGCGAAATTGCAGGCAGGAACTCGGGGAGGTCGCATGAAATATTAAGCGCTACCTGTCTCTCCGACTCGAAATTTGTCGGGCCTTTTGGACCTCGCAACGACCCGTAACAATACAAGCACTATAGAATAGACTTACTAAGTTTTTTTGTAGTATTTTGACGGAAAGGTCGAGTCAAGAGTACTCTAAACCGACGAGCATGCATGAGGAGATTAATGAATGTGAATGAAGCGAAAGAAGTGTGTTTGGATCGTAACAAGTGGAAGGAAGTGGTCTCTGCCTACCCCTCTGGGAATGAGGCGTGACTTTATGCATGTATGTATGTTTTGACGGATTTACCAACGAAGTGTCTTCTAAATTCATATTTTGCTTTGCTTACTTTGCGTATTCTTTGTATTCTATTTAGAAACAGTTTTAGTGTATCTAATTCATGTGTCAATGGTTAGAACATAACCAAAACAAATGAAATAAGGATATAAGAAAAATTTTATGCAAATATATTTTAGATATTATTACTAGCTTTTCGCCTTGCGGCTTTGTCCGCGTTAAACGTTTTTCCGTTTTTCCCGTAGGAATTCGGTATTTTCCACCCTAGCCTATTATGTCCTTCCGTAAGGTTTGTTTTGGATTAAACGAAGCCAATAGTGTCCAAATGCGAATAGAGCCTTAGGCGGCTCAATGATTCTCACACCAAAGTTTGTAACCTCGAATCCCACATGCTAAAAAGCAGTGCCCAAGTTAACCTGTGATGAAAACATCAGCTTTTTCTTGTACGTATAGTAAGTTATTTTTCTACCTCTATGGAAAAGACACTATTTGAACCATAGTCATCAAAACAAACGAAAACGCTATTGATTTGAGGTACAAACTTTATTCAATTTTTTTTTTACTTTAAATCTATAGAAGTGTTTTCGTTGTTCAGTCCAGCGTGTTATTATAAATCTGATGTCAGTGTTGCCTTGTGGATCTCTTTTACGTCGTAACCGCTTAGGAAAATTCTCACGCCTGGTAGGTTGGTAAATTTCCTGTTATATAAAAATAAAATTAGTTTGATATTTATACAAATACTAGCGACCCGCCCCGGCTCCGCACGGGAAAATGGTTATTGTGGGTTATCCTTAAGCATATTATGCATGTATTATACATATAAACCTTCCTCTTGAATCCGTTGCGTAGTTTTAAAGATTTAAGCGTACAAAGGGACATAGGGACATAGGGACATAGGGACATAGGGACATAGGGACAGAAAAAGCGACTTTGTTTTATACTATGTAGTGATAAGCCGTATCATTGTTGGTGACAGGCCTGCGGATGCCATTATTATAGGGACGGTAAACTACAAAATCAATAATACGATTTAACCTTTTGGAATATTGTTCTAAGTAGCTCGGCATCATTTTATCATGATTTATTAGAATACGTTATCTATACTAATATTATAAAGAGGAAAGGTTTGATTGTTGGTTTGTTTGTTTGTTTGTTTGCATCGAATAGGCTCCGAAACTACTGAATCAATTTCAAAAATTCTTTCACTGTTGGGAAGCTACATGATCTCTGAGTAACTAAGGCTATATTTTATTTAAAAAAAATTTGGGATTCTTACTAAATCTTTAATAATGTAACCCAAGGTGTAAAGTAAAAAAAAAACGTAAAATATTTCTAAGTATATTTTAGTTGAAAATGCTCCGAAAGTACTAAACCGATCTTAGTAAAACTTGACACAAAGTTAGAATAGACCTTAGGAAAGAACATAGGCTACAATTTACCACGGGAAAATTTCTCATGCCCACGGGAAAAATTGTGAAAGCGGGCGGAGTTGGCACAAATACAGATTAGACCTTGCGGAAGAACATAGGCTAACTTTTACCACGGGAAAAACTATTAAAGCGGGCGGAGCCGCGGCGGGAAGCTAGTTTATATAATAATGTAGGATTTATACCGATATCACTCGGACGTTGTGTACTAAACTAATGGACCGGGCTCCCATTGCAGAAATCCTTACCTCATAAGATTTACACCAGGACGCACAATACAGTAAAAGGTTATGTTGCGGAGTATAGGGGTATTAATATAAATACCCTGAGAGCTTGTTCCATAAGTAAAGTGGCTCAGGGTTAAAAATAACACCTTTCTTCACCATTAAAAAAGTCATAAATACAACCATTTCCTTTTTTACTTCAAGTCAAATTATTTTATTCATTATAGTTTTATTTAAAACAATAAAAGACGTCAAAAGTTCAAAACACATAGTTCAAACCAAGGCCGGTAGTTTTTGTAGTCTCAATAAGAAATGGACTCTCGGTACTAATATCAATAAAACTGGTTTCACTCCTGTAATCCTGAGTCAATTTCACGCCCCTCTCTGCTGTATAGAAGACGGCGCCGCGGGGATGTCGCAAATTACTCATTCGGCGTCCTGAAAACGATATTATCTTCAGAATATAATATTCCCACGAGTTTTTTTTATTCCTTAGGCAGGATAGTCATCAGATTGGGTCTTGGTTTAAAAAATAAAATCGAATAAAAAATGCACTTTTGTTTCGTAGCACTACATAGAGCTACGAGCGCTACGCCGTAGCAAGAGCTACAAGTGCTACGCCATAGCAAAAACTATGCTGGCTAGATTCCTCCGTTCATTAGTGTCTGTATTATTGTACCAACGATGGTTTACCTTGTTTATTGTAATTATATTTTATGTGAAAGCTCTTTTTAATTAAAAATCTAAATTTTTACAAGTTCTAACTATTTCAATGAGTTTTTTTTTCTTATATATTTTCATTCATAATCATATACCTAATATGACAATATTTGTTGTAAATTTTGAAATAAATAATTGATCATACGTTCATAATTAATAATTATAATTGATCATACGTTCATAATTAATAACTACTTATTTTTGTTTTAGACGACAAACTTTGATTTCATGCCAATGTATGTCCGGCGTGGCCTACAACAGGCTGCCATTAGGTAAGTAATTCAGTTAGTGCAGTGTAGGGGCCGATTCAGAGCTACGATTACAGGCTCTCTGCAACTGCAACCACTGAAATTCAATATTGGAAGTTCTGTGCAAACGCTCGGCTATTTACCTTTTGAATAGCAACATTACTGGAAGATTATTTACAGCTTTTATTGACTGCTGAACTGGTATTGAACGTTATTTTTAAAATTGAAATACGTGAAATGATTATGACTAAAGTTTGTACAATAAGTTTTCAGTTATTTTTGTAAAAGTCATTTTTAATACGCTACGTTACGTATGTGGGTGTTTTGTAGCATTAAGTTCGCCTTTATAAAGTACTTTTCTTCATTCATTCAAGTGTGTTTGTTCAAGTGAGTTTATGTCCGTTACTATATCTATTAATAAAATTAAAATAAGTAAATAATACCAAGAAGATATTGTCATCATTTTGGGTTTGATTCCGAAGGCTTTTTGAAAATAAAATTTCACACCTTTTAAACTATCTACATAAATACGGATACAGTATGTTTGAATTACAGAAAATAAAATAAAATAGGTATCTTTGCGAAGCATTGCAAAATCACAAAGTTTATAACTAGATTTTTTTTTAGACATTCACGTAAGTGCAGCTCTTGACTCTTGGCAGAATTAAATTTACGCGCGTAATTGCACGTGAAAAATCGCGAGGTGTCCCCTTTTTATTCACCCCGAGATGTACTATGGCGGCGCGGGAGAGTCGCAAATTGGATTTGTAGCACTCCACAAGCCTTTAAAACGGAGGCTAATATGATTTTCCAGTAAGCTACATGATACGTAATACCTGGATATTGTCACAGAATGTACAATAATAATACTAAAGTATTGTAATGTTCAGAAAGTTACTATGAAATAAATAAAACTGTTTTGGAATTAAGTTTTACGGGCACAATAAATCAATAATCTAAAGAGCGAGTTATCACTTATATGTAGTTTCAGACCAAAAATACATAAGTCTTTGTACAGATAAGATTAAAATTATGTGCCAAGAGTGAATAGGCGAATTCTGTAAGCATATTTATTATTCCCATGGGAAAAAAAATGTTAAAGCGGGCAGAGTTTGCACAAAGATAGAATAGACCTTGCGGAAGAATATAGGCTAACTTTTACCGCGGGAAAATACCTCATTTCCGCGGGAAAAACTATTAACGCGGGCGGAGCCGCCGCGGGAAGCTAGTCTCCCATAAAAAGGCAGGTATTAAATAACAAAATCCTATTGCTATTATACAGTTCTTATGAAAAAACCCATGTTCGCTTTGACGAGGGTAGGCTCTGCAACCTACCTGATATTAAATGTTTGTGGCTAAGATTCACAGATTAAAAATTTTATCATATTTTTGCTTTCCACTGTCAGTAAAAATTACAACTGAACGGGTTTTCCCCCTATATTTTATTTACTACAATTTTTACTTTCAGTCACATTGGGATTTTTTTTTCGTTTAATCTTGCAGGTTAAATGACCTCAGACAAGACATGCAAGCAACGCGGTTTCGTTCAAAACTTATATTAGCTCTTAGTACCTATCCAGTGGTTCTTATATTATGCTATAGAAATGAGTCATTTTCTCTTGGTAAAAAGTAAGTATTATTTGTTTGTGATTCCTTTTATTGCATTAGTTTAGGCTTGAATACGAATGATACGGTTTCTTTCGCATTATTAAATATGAGCAAGGATGGTAACAATAAGTACAGTAATTTTTATTTGTACTATCGTGAGTTTCATCAACCTACAGCCAAAATGAAATGTAAATTGCTACTCAAAATATTTTACTTTTTGAGTTTCTGGCGAAAATAAGGCACTTAAATTAGAACCTTTTGAAACTTGAGCTGTATTCGCTTCTTGTGTTTCAAAGACTCCCAAGAGTAAGAACATCTTTGAGGCTAGGCCACTTGGCTTTTTGAAGCAAAGAAGAGGGAAAGGCAATGTTTTATTTTTCCAAGCAGAGAATATTAAATTACTATATTTTTAAAGGTCTGTTTCAATCGGAAAAAAAAATTTGCCGTCTACAACTTTTACTGCTTTGTAGAGAATTTATGCTCACAACAAAAGAAAAGAACGGTTTTTTTCTAGTCTAGAATCATCAATCGTGTTTATATGTCGCTTATGATTAATGCGAAAGTAAAGCCGTATATAAATGTGTTTAGTTTGTTTTGTTTCACGTTTACGGTCAAATGCAGGATAAACTGAACATGCACACTACAATAGTTTACCTTATTAAACGGACTTAGGAGCGGTGCAAACAATGCAGGGTCGGAATTTTCAGCGTAGCGTGCTTTTGACTGTACTAGAATAAATGGTGAATACTATATTAATCAAAAATTTTCCGCTATTTGAATACTTAATATCCGGAAAATTGAGAGATGCTGGCGAGATGAATATATTTTATCCCAAATACATTTTCTCCAAATATAGAAACTCGTTGCTCAAAATGTTGAAAGGCTCGTTATGTGCAAGTAATGTTGACAAAAGCCGATCATGTCCGGGCCAGGGAATTCCCGGGGCGATGGTGGGCCGACGAGAACGAACGTTATTATTGGACACAAAATTGAACGCCAATATAAAACTGGAGTCTGCATTGTGAGTATTTGTAAGCTTACATTTAGGTAAGTGGACTTTGCTTTTAGAATTAATAATAGTAGTAATATAATAATATTTCATCAATGACTTTGAATCATCGCCTATTTGATAATTGAATACCTACAACTAGTTAGCGGGGCTGGAAAATACACGTTAAAAATCAGAACCGGTTATTCCCGTTGTCCCCCACGGCGTCGTCCCCCGCGGGGGACGATGGGATTTTTTTTTCCCGTTGTCCCCCGAATTAAAAAAAAAGATGAGAATGGGGGACAGCGGGAACAAAAATTCCCATCGTCCCCCACGAAATAAAATAAAATTAAATAGTCGTCAGCCGCGGGGGACAATGGGAATTTTTATTCCCGCTGTCCCCCATTTTCTTTTCTTTTTTAAATGTGGGGGACAGCGGGAGAAAAAAATTCCCTCTGTCCCCCGCGAAATTATATTGAATAAAATAGCCAAATTAATTTAGAATATTGTTTATTTTTTTAATTAAGTACAGACTATTAAATGTATTATTATAGTTTTTATTTTCTACTGTTTTAAATGATATTCAAAATCTAAAACATAAAAATTAGGAACAATAACAATACAAGTATAAATTATTGAATATAATGACGGTAATTATTGCAGTCAAGCTCTAAATCTAAATTAAAGTTCGTTCCTCTTGCTCACCTTTCAAAAATCTAAAAGGGTCATAGAGATTTAACGAAGATTCGAGCTGTCAATCGTGTAATATAAACCTTTTTGCTTTTTGAAAGGTGGCAAATTTAGATTTAGAGCATGACTGCAGGGATCACCGTCAATGTAATAAAATCTCAGTTAAATCACAAGTAGGTATGTACAAAAAAACACAAGCATTATGTTAAAAGTGTTTTAGTGTTCTTAAATTATATATACATACATTCTTACAGTTACAATCCACAATAGATTATTATTAGTATTATATGGTTTGGTTATACTTCGTTTTATATTTATAGGTAAGTACAAAGTTGCACAAAGGACATGGATTTTTTTGGGCTATTATTCACAGAAAAATCTAACCACTATATAGAAAAAATATATAGATTCTAGACATAAAACTGAGTCCACATGTCCAGTTGTGGAATTTAAGTGCCCCCCATTTAGGAGATATTAATTTTTTTCAATGTGAAAAAGTTGTCCACTCAGCAAGTCTATAAAACGCACCTGCCACTACGTATCTCTTTCTAACACCTAGCTAAGGCTACTCTTGTCTTCTTTTTCTTACAAAATAG